>KZ505795.1:146882-159364 GCA_002844005.1 Limosa lapponica baueri | reverse complement strand
GTCAGGCTGGGCTGGGGCTGAGCAAGCCCCTTGGTCAGCCCCGGCCAAAGCTGTGGAGGCGGGAAGGGAGGCTGACTCTGGTTCCTCCACGCTAGCTGATCTCCTCCTCCTGATTCCCCCCACACGTGGCGTGCTTGCTCCAGCTGCAGCCTGCCAAGGAGCGCGCGGTGACGGGGAGGTGAGTTTGCCGAGCGTGGGTGTTGGACTCCCTCACGCCTTCCTGAAATAAATAATCAACAGGGAGCGTGCTGAGGGAGGCGTGGAGGCCATGGGCTGCCTGTCGTGCTGCAGCTTGTACGCAGCCGGTCGGACAAGCACCGGCGGCAGCGCACGGGAGAGCAGGGTGTGGAAGAAGGACTGTTACTCTCTGAGTGGCACTGTCCCGACCACACAAATTAAGGATTATAAATAAAAATGATGAAAGCCAAGAGAAGAAAATGTTTTAATAGCTTGAGGATTCATGTGGACATCCTAAATTTACCATGCCCTGAAATTATCCGTTGGGTGGCACACCATTTACTGGTTCATATGACCTCTGAAAATTTGAAAAAAAAAATAAAAATTGATTTTGTACTTGCACCACCTCACCTAATTCATATTTACAAAATGAAATACCAGGCTGATGTTCTGTCCATCTCTGCCTAGAAGATTAGCAATTATTCCATATTTTCAAGAGGCCGTATTACAAATAGTCAGTTCTAACTAATTGCTTTAATTATTCAACCCCTGATTTAAATGCAAGTTTTTCAGCATACTGCTGGTGACTTAATTAATTGTAATTATGTACAAGTCACGTTCCAGATATATAATCTTTATAAATGATAGACAGATGAGTAACGATAGGAATCCAGATCCCCAAACACAAGTTCAGCCCCCAATTAAAGAACCGTGTGCATCCCAAATTTAAATGCTGCGTAATAATTATTTCTATAAATAATAGTATCTAGAGAAGGAGCTGATGACAGAGCTGTATCCCAATAATTAGGAATGACTCCAACTTTGTTTACTATTCCCTAGAGATGCATGCCTATTGATTTTGTTTTTAAATGACCAGTTCATCCAAACACCTCTGAGTATGTTATCAAATATTCAAACTGTCTACTGCGCTTCAGAAGCACCACCATCTCTCAGAGAAGTCATTACCAGGGACGAAGCAGTGTGTTATCCCGATAAGGGAACCAAAACATTAGCCAATGATACATTAACAACATTTCCCAGAGCTCTTCTCTTAATTATTGGTTCACCAGAAGCCATTTCTGGCACGTTTTTAGCTCAAAAGAGTAAAGTTAACTATTTTTTATTTAAGAAAATACAAATAAATATAAAGATGACTATAAATATAAATAATATAAATAATATAAATACAAAATATAGCACAAAATTATGTTATATTTTTAAGTGAAACATACAGTACATAATTCATTAAGGTGTATTGATGTGATATTTAAAAGTTGTTGAGCTAATTCAGGTATTTCACGATTTTTATCATGTTTTTATAAGGAAATAAGTGATCGTGGTATGTTTGAGGTGACTGGCTGTTTTCCTTTAATAAATTTTGATGCCCTAGCCAACTGCAGTCACCTTTGGCATAAGACAGGAGGTCTCAAACGTACTACATTCCTACCCCTACTGAAAATGAGCAACTGGGTAGAGGAGAGGGACATTGTCAGTGTCCTCACTGAAAGAGAAACCTTGTGAAGCTTGAATTAACCAGGAATCTACCAGGGAGAGACCCAGGAAAACAGGCTTCATTTAACTATTGCTAGGCTTTAAATCAGTATCCCACAGAGAAGCAATAGGAGACATAATTCTTTGAATGGACATTTTTCTTCCCTTTGACCTGTTGCAATCTTTTCTTCGTCTCTTCCATCTTCAACCTTCTTCCCACAAGCTGTGCTGAAAATGCTGCTGCTAAAGTCATCCTCGTGGTTTGTCACTTCAACACCTTTTCCCCCAAGGCTTTACATCACATTAGCCACAGGCTTCCAGCCCTTACCAGAGACATGATTCATGAGACTTGGTCCTTCCTACATGCCTGCTTCTGTACCTTCTCACCTGGTCCCACAGCCCCCACTGCACTCCAGATCGGAACGTCTTTGCTGTTTCTTCCACCTGACAAATGCAAAGCAGCTGGTTATCCACTGAGTTTCTTCTGGAGGGCACAGAAAACATGTTTTAAATAACGGAGTTAGAGAGCAAGTTGGTATCCTGTACAAATTAATTCACTTCTCCTTCTGTAAACCTGGGCTCAAAACCTGCCACTTACGCATTACGAAGTACAAGCTATTCTTGCACTCCACTGCCTTCTTTAAACTAGACTGCAGGTCTTTGGAAGAGCAACAGACTTCTTTGCTTGACCTGACCTAACTGAGAGCCTCACAGAGTCCCTGGGAGCAAAAGCAAGCATGAAAATTGAGACCCAGAGGACAAAAACAAACACAGAGCGTAATTGGTAATTTGACCTTTGCAGCTTATAAGGAAGATTAGGGTTAAGAGCTTTACAAAGTTTGTTCTTGACTTTACTGTTTACAAAAGATGTCAAAAAGATAACTGGGAAAGATTTATTTTTTTAAACCCAAAGACAAAAGATGTGCAAGACCCAAGATCCACACTGCTAAGCACACATGCCTAAATCTCTTAAGATCATCACCTGCATGATTAATATCCCAAATAACAAAAAACTGAACATTTCTGGTATCCCACCACCAACAGGTATGGAAAGTACTCGTCATAATGAATACATATAATATACCATCCATACTGAAATACCAGAAACATAGGAAACTGGAAAGATTTAGGTAGGGAGCACTGAAATCCAGAAGACTGCCACAGCAGGTAGAAGAGTGCAGAAGGTACTCTGCCACTCTTCCCACTGGGACTTCTAGTGTGAGGTCCCCACATTATTTACAGACATGGCACGGAATCATAGAATGGTTAGAGTTGGAAGGGACCTTAAAGATCATCTAGTTCCAACCCTCCTGGCATGGGCAGGGACACCTTTCACTAGCTAGGTTGCTCAAGGCTCCATCCAACGTTACAAAAAAAAAAAAAAATCAAAAGGACGCATTAATGATCTTCCTGAAATAAAAGAAGATACCTGATTCAGTCTCTAGGGATGGATAGGTGAACATTTTCCATGCACGCTTGCTCATTCCTGGTAAGATCTGGCAAACATAAGTAACAATAGCAGCAGCCATTTGCTAAATAGATTCCCAAATGAAACTGCCAACTCACTAATTAATAGAGTTTGAATAGCCATCAGACAGTCATGACTTTCATCACTGTTGATCTCGTTTGGACAGAACGGGTCCATTTGGCATCTCCCTGTGAAGCCTGGGAGTCACCCAGCCCCACCACTTGTAGGTTTGGCAATAGATTTAAGGCTGATCCTAGCAATTCTGCTCTTCAGGCAAGACTGAAACAGCAACACAGGCCTCCTCTCACATCTCACCAAATATCCCCACAAGAGAGTTGGTTCAGACAAAGCCTAAGTACAGACGAGAAACCACCGAGTAGAAGTAGATATTCCACTTTACCAAAGCAACAAGTCGTTCTGTGAGCAGAACAAATGACGGCTGGCTGCTGTGACTTGTGTCTTAGGGTGGCTTATCTCATCTCTAATAAGATACAAACTCTTATCTCAAGCCTAGTAAGATGTGAGCTCTGATCAAAGGTTCTTGTTAATAGCATTTATTTCTTGTGTGATTCTCTGGAAAACAAATACAGTTGAGCCCACGTTTCTGCCTTTATCTCCATGGGGGCACTAGCTCTGGTGTCTTTTATCTACTCCACCGCCTCTTATTTCTAAGCGGTGTAAGAACTTTATTTCCCTCAGATCATGAGATCCTTCCCATCTTTGGTTAAAGCTGACTAAAGCGTTCAAAAGTTGTTTGGGGGAAACAGGAAGCCAGAAGAAAAAATGGCTGAGTGACTCCGTGACTCTCATTTCCTTCAGCTAAATCCAAGCTAACACACATCCTTGCAGAGAAAGCATGAACCCGTGTAACAAATACTTGATAAACAAACTTTTTCTTTAGGGACGTATTCCTTTCACGGGAAGAGAAGGGCATACATGAAGAAGTGGGAGAAGGAAATACCCAGAAAAACTAAATTCCTTTAGGTGTTTTCAGTGTCCTTGAAAACAGCAAAAGGAGTGAAGTGTGCTCATTTAGGAGCTCTTCACCTCTTTCTCAGTAATGAAACTCTCCACTGGAACATGTAACAACACAGGATACACAGCCCTAAGGAAAGTGAGGGAAGCTTTTATTGTCAAAATGTCTGATGTGGGAAGCTGATGCATTATTGACAATTTATGGGACATTTTATACACAATCCTCAACCTTTTCTTTTTGTTTGTTTTTTTCAATAGGAGATGACTGCTACTACAAAATGCTGGCCCTTCTGGGTGAGAGTCCAGCAAGTCCCTTTTGGCAAGTATCATCACAGCACTGCCCCAAATGCGTTTGGAGTTTGAGGCTGCCAGCAGCAAGCAGCAAAAGCTCAACCAGCCAGAGACAGGGCTGCAAGCTGCAAAAACATTGGGAAGGAACAGAGGGTCCCAGTGCAGGGAAAGGCTATTTAAAGATTATCGCCAACCTTAAACCTGGGCATACACTGGGTACGGGTTCCCAGAAACACCAGGTTTCTGTGAGAGCACAGAAGGAATTTAAAGAAGGCGACATCAAAATCCCTGTCTTTTAAAATCTGTTCAGTTCGTTTCCTGCATGGGCGAAGCATGTGTTCCCCTGATAAGAGCTCCACACAACAGTTAGTTTCTCCTGAGTTTACTTAGGAACATTAAAAGCAATACAAGTTCTGCTTAAAGAAACCTGACAGAAATCAGCAGAGCTCACCCGAGCAGGACCCGACAGCGTATTGCTTTCAAAGTTCAGTTTCCATACATGGGCAGAGTTAAAGCTGTGATATGGGTAGCAATCACTTGGATGACATTGATAACAAAGCAAATTAATGATTACCGTAAAGGTCATAGTAGAATATATATGCTCATTTGAAGACTTTTGGGCAAGTATCAGCTTGCTTTATGAATCAGCCACATTAAGAAAACCAGTTCATACCGAGAACTAAGGATAGAGATTGCACTACAGAAAAAAAGGAATTATGTGGACAATTTCTTTCCCCCCCGCCCCAAGTTAAAAGATTTCCAACGCTGGGAAAAGGCACAAGAGCAACAACTTCCTATGGCCACTTATCTGTCCAAGGCCAGAGAGCAATCCATTTCACACCTGCGAGCGAGGAGTGACTCCAGAAATCTTAACGCTGTCAGCAGGACCAACTCCTCAGCTATGGAAACACTCATCTGTATGAGGACAAAAGCACATCTGGCCCACAGAGGGGAATTCATGCTGGTGGGGAAAAAGCTACATAGAGATTTGTGTGGAGAGGAACTGCCTACAGTGCTTCCACAAGATGAAGCCTTTGCTTGATGTGTCCAGAGCTCCACCAAAACCCACTGTTTGTACAAAAGACAATTTAAAATAAAAACATGTTTTTAAAAAAAAAAGCCAGGAGCAAAAAGAATGCAAGGGTTTGATCAATCATGGCTAGTTTTTGCTTTTTTTTTAATGTAGTTTATTTTCCAAAGTACAATTCAGAAAGTATTTTTGAGACTGATTTTGTTGTCCCTGTGGGGGGAAAAAACCCCAAAGCTCCAGCAGATTCTCATTGGCTAAGAAAATTATTTTCCCCTTTTTTTTATGCCAGCCTGGCACAGGCTGTCCCCCTCAGAGGGCTGGCTGGCCAGTGTCGACACAGAGGTGGTGGTTTCCGTGCTGTGTGTCATTAAGCGCCTGCAGAGAGCTTGAGCGTCTGGGCTTCACGCAGGGCCAGACAACCACGGCCGCACAGGACAGGGACATGCGGCCACACGAGTGGCCATGTCACATCCTGCAGGAATGTCTGTTTTGCTGGGGACATGGCTGGCGGGACAAGGGGATCACAGTGCCCCAGGGGTTTCTGCCACTAACAAAGCTGCACAGGGGGTGAAGCAAGACTTATGGTTTGGCCCCAGTTTGACACTGGGGCGGGATATCAGCTTCCCTGATACCCTATAATCCAGTTCCCCCCAAAAAGCTAATTATTTCAAACTCCAAATACAGAATTTGCTTACTAGGGTCGATCAACACAATTAAGCTCACTTTACTCTGCTAATAATATCCTTACAAACAGTATTGTTGTCAAGATCCTTGATATGGCATATGCCATGTGTTCTTCACAAATATTAGACATACTCCCGCCCGTCCCTTCCATATTTCTCCCTCATTTGCTGTTATGACAAAGATATTCTTTAATGAATCTTAATGACTCATCTCAAATGTTGTTTTTTTGCACTCTGATAAGCCCTAGACAGGATGACTAATAGACTTCATGCAACACCTAGACAACGTGAGCAATTTAGTATTTGCTTAAACCATATTAGATACTGATAACAGACATAGGCATTGCACCTGCTCCATTGTAAAAAAAAAAAAAAAGGGTGGGGGGGTTGGAATAAAAGAAAGAAAAAAAAGAAACCAGGACTGATACAGTAACTGCTGCTTATATTTGTAGAAAGCGAATTTCTCTTGTCAGTGTTCCAGAGAACGTATGTTGTGGCTGTTATAAAGCTTCCCTCTCTTGTAAAAATGACTAATTTGACATTATGCCCCTGGGGAAGTAAAAGCACAAAGACAGCCAACTTGGCTAAGACGGGGCAGTGCTTCACAGAGAAGATGTCTATGAATCAAAGACAGGCAGTGTTCCAAGTCTACCAATGTATGCACCAGTGGACACAACAATGTATGCATCCATTTATGGCTAAAGCTGCCATTCCCTTTCCTTTTACTGTTTCTGTGAGATTGGGGTTAAATTCCTTGAGAGAGGGAGGCCCGAACAGTATTCCAAAAGAAGAGCAGGTAAGTAAAATGGCATATAGGTCTTGCACAGACGTTATGTTAGTCAAGGCCACCCAATAGATGATTTTTTTGCTCTGGACACTTCAGGCTGAGACCCTCATCACAGAGTGGGATGAATGATCCTGACTACAGTGGTCTACGCCTGAATTCTTGCTTAGGTCAAAAAAGAGGCCAGCAACTTCTCCCTCGCTTTTAGTACTAAAAAATGCATGGCCTGTAGGTCCCAACATGTAGCACCTGCCAGGATCTGAATGAACTTCAAAATATTGTGTAAACAGAGGTATCCTTCTTATTCACTGGCCACAATGAGACTCACCGCTGCTCTTTATGTAAGGATGTGTATATGCACTAAACATGCAGTAAGAGGGACACATGGATGAAATCATAATATTTTCTTGCCAGAATGAAACAAGCGATTAGATATGACTCTGTGCTCACTTTCTGTGCCACAAGTTCTGCCACCGCCCAGTGCTTGGCTTGTACTGCTCGCTACACAAACATAAGCCAACGAGATAAAAAAGTGAACTGGGAATTTGCTCTGGAAGGTAAGGGACAAGAACGAAGTAGGTTGAGAATAATAAAGAATAGAAATAACAGAAAACATAAGAGATGAGCAAATTTTATTATGCTGGGGCTTGGGCACTCACCTGCAGGAATATGTCAGTAGGAAAAAAATCATTTTAAGTCGCTGTTCCAAAAATATACCCATGCTCACACAGACAGTTCCCGCTTATAGAAGTACAAGGCCAGCAGCAACAAGCAAGGCTTCCCAGCAATGGGCTCTCCCTTTCTGTGGTGTAAACATCATTATCAATACACCTAGGGCTAATGTAAGCCTTTAAATAGTTTTGACAATTTACCGTGTGCCAACATGCAACTTTTACAGCCACAGAAGAGTGATGTAAAACTATTTTTTTTGGTGCTGGGGGAAGAGAAGAGGGGAACTGTACCCATCGCAAGATAAAGTACTATCCTTACTGGTAATAGAAGCACGCTGCTGCCCACATAGGTGGGAGAGCAAATGCGGCGATGAAGGGCACATCACAGCGATTAGTGAGTTGGATGGGAGAGCTGTAAGCCTGTACACAAGCAAGATAACTCTTAAATGAAACCAGCAGTACATGAAATACAGAGTATAAAAGAAAAAAGCTCTGTTGCTAAAGGAAGCTCAACTGTCCTTTCTTGAACACAGTCATCCAAAAGCAATTATTAAACTCTGCTGTTTCTGAATACACTTGGCCTTAAAATATTAACATGTGCTTTTTATTTTATGCCTCAGACTGCATGAAATGAATTAAATACACCCAAAATGGTATGAGCAATCTCTTAAGCACTAGCTAGTTTGACAACTAATCTTCTGCTTTAGTAAGAAAGGTAAAGACTTAGGTTTTTCAATCATATGAGGCATCCTACAGTTCATGTGTTAGGCATCTCTCCTGTCTGCTGGTAATATTATTTGAAGCATGCTTGTAACATTTTCACTTAATTAAAAAATCAGAAGCATAAGGACTTCAAGTTTTTATCCTTTACGGAGCTGGCAGTTTACTTAATTGCCTTCAGTTTTATGAAGGTGAAACATAGCGCTTTATGAGCAAAATATAGCAATTTCTGTTACTGCTCAAACATGCTGACAGAACTTTGACATGGTATTTTTTTTTTTCTCCACAGTAATTATTAATGTTGGCTTGCATGTGCCCAGAATAATGACACACACATGAATAACTTGCTACACTTTGTGACTCACTGAGATGCCTTCGCAGAAATGATCCTGGTCACACTTTGTGCACCAAATACCGTGGGGGGAACTTTTCTGTGGGGACGGTCAGATGTGTTTTATTTTAACAGTGAAGAATATACTGTGAAAGGTTGTTTGATGCCCTCCTTTCCCCAACTCTGTATAAATATTTTAGTTTAGTTGTGTTTGAATGGCGGAGTCAATGAGTTTCATCCTTTGTTCCAGTCATAATAGCATCTTGTTTGAAGCTGCTATTTCAAACCGAGATAGCTGGGCCTTTATTTTTCAAAGATGTTATTTCCTGAGACCCTTTACGGTCGCTACTGGAGCTTCATTGTTAATTGTCTTTTAGGGGCACAAATATACAGCCTCTTCTTTCAAATTCAGGATGACTCTGTTTATTTACATTGTTGAATGCAAAGGAACAAGAAGGCATCCCCCGGGAGGCGAGGAGTGGGAGAAGGCGGAGGTCTATCAGCCATACCGCACCCCCGAGCGCCCACCAGACACCAGTGGGGCTCCCCCAGCAAGGGCTGCTCCAGCACAGCACAGCCACGCCGCCCCCCATGGCAGTAGCAGCAGCAGCAGGAGTCGGAGGAGGAAGAGGAGGAGGAGGAGGAGGAGAAAAAGGAGGGACACGTGTGCCCCAAACATACTGAGGCAGAGGAGCTGAGCCAACATGCAGATGAGCACACAACACATACTTTGACAGCACGAGAGGGTTTTCACTCCTGTGTGTCCTCTCCCGTGGCGCAAGAGAAATTCTGGAGGAGTAAGTCATAGCTGCCCCAGAGCTCTGGCTGCAATGCAGCTCTTCCACATACCACCTGCTTCGCGTTCCCTCTCCATGCTTTAAACCTCTACATTTTTAGGATCTTATTCCCCCTCGGTGTTGGCCCCAGTGAGAATATGCTGTGGAGACACTGAGTGAAGCCCTTCGCTGGGATGCCCTGACCATCGGCTGCTGCTCTTCTCCTCCTCCCCGCCTTTGCCAATGAACTCATAAATTAACATTGCATCTGCCGAAATCAGAAATACGGGGCTAAATCACACCCTCATACAACACCCATTGCTTTCAGTGCAAAATGTCATGTACTTACATACTTTAAAAAAAAATCTAACAATTTTCTTTACCTTAATTCACTACAAGAAGGTAACTCTCTAGCATATTTCTGAGACACCATTGCAGAGAAAGGAGATTAAAAACCCAGAAACAACACCTTAACACTCATTTGCAGTATCGGTCCTCATTAAAACAAGAAATTTATGAGCAAGAAGGACTTAAAAGAAGTCTTATCTATCCCGACTACCACAGAATCCCACTACAATGACTTGTCAGCAATTTTTTCATAAGTCTTTATCCCTTCTCCTTTTCCCTTTCCAGCCACTTCACTCTTGAGTACCACAGCTAGTTCTCCCTCACTCATGCAAAACACAAAAGCATCAGTAGCTCTACAACAACAACAGCAATAAAATCTCAAAAATTTGCAACATGGTGCTGATACCATGATTATTCTTAAGTTTATATAGAACTCCCCCTTCTTTCTTTAGGGCTGACTGTACCATACTGTCACATGTCAGTGTTAACACAGACACACATTTATAAGCACAGGTAAGAGCTAATGAAATTGTGAAGAGGCTGGACAATTCCTAAACCAGGACAAAACACACAGGTACACTACTGAAGCAAAACAAAACAAAACCTATTTTTTCTTTGACTCTCTAGCTTAAAGGTGTTACGCTTTGAAAATGAGCAGTGCAGAGGGATCACAGAATTACAGAGTAACTCGGGCTGAAGAGGAGCTCTGCAGGTCTCTATTCCAACCTCCTGCTGGGGTTGCTCGGGGCTTTGGCAGGTCAAGATCAGACACTCTCCATGGATGAATGTTTCACTAACACTGGGAACATTTGTTTCCAAATATGCAACTGGCATTTCTCTTGCTGCCACGGTCCACCTCTGGAAGAGCCTGGCTCTTTCTTTGCTGTAGCCTCCCATTTAGTTGAAAATAGCAACAAGATTCCCCATTAGCCTGCTCTTCTCCAAATTAATGAAACCCAGCTCCCTCAGCCTCCCCTCATACATCATGTGCACCAGCCTACTAAGCATGTACCACTTCTAACGGAGCAACAGTGTATTTGTAGACTAACAATAAGTATTATTTAATGAAATTAAATACTCTTATGTAAGAAGAATTGCTTTAAAAATAAGAAATTTTAATAAAGCAAAATATGGCCAGGTTAATAATTCTGCTCTGGATCCCAGAATATTCACTTAGCAAGAAATAAATAACCCCCAGCTTTTCATCTTATCTTTTTGACAGATGTTTCCCCTATATAAAGGGTGGCATAATTGTTTTTGTCAGTGTTATAATTAAAATTGTTATGCAGCTGACATACTGTTTTTAATGGTTTCCCTTAGGATTATAACAGATGTTGCCTTATTATCCCAGGACTCTCCCGAAGTAAGAAATGTCATTGGCATAATCAAGACACTTCTTTCAGTCTCTCAAAGTAGACTGTCACAATTTGCCCGGTAACATTTGACCCTAAGGAATTACATATATCTCACTTTTCTAAGAAAGTTTTCTGAAGAGTTTGAAAAAAATACTAGAGAATCTTACTTGGGGGTAACAAGTTGTATGGCCCAGATTTTGCTGCGGCCAGAAATAGCTGGAAAATATAGAAGGAGGGAGCCCTGACAACTGCACCACCAACAGCCAAAGAAACTATGGCTTTTTAATGGCAAAAATAATCACAGCTTAGGCACATGGTAAAGGGCCAGTTGAAATCTGGTGAGAAATTGAGAAGCAGCAGTTACTGGGCTCCTATTACAAGAAAAATTACAACCATATGACACAAGTGTTAATTTGAAATGAGGGTTAGTTTAAATAAAGCAAGGTGTAATAGCAAGCTTAAAGAATAGCTTTTTAAGTGTCGTTTAGGTCCCTAGTGTTCACTGAAAATATAGGGAAGTCGAGGGTGGAAACAACAAGAAACAGTGGCTCCAGCCTGTTTTCACCTCACAGCTCGGTGATGTACCGCTCCCAAGGACTGCGGGAGGTGGGTGCTGTGAGATGCAAGCTGCTGTGCAGGTCTCCTGGGCACCCGCGGCAGGATGGCTGCCGGACGGACACACCACAGCTTCTTCTCAACTGGAGCACGCAGCGTGAAAGCCGGCACACAGCCAGGTCTCACACCAAGATGCCATCCGGACACAGCTCCAACCCATGGCCAGGCCGGGGAGCTGGGAAGCACACGCGGATCCCCCCAGCTGAGTGCACCCAAAGTGTTTTAACACCCCCTAAAAGAAGCCAGTGGTGGGTTATGTGGCAAGAGAGTCAGGAAAGTTAGGTGGCTCCAAAAGCATAGAGTAAGAAAAGCAACCCATGCCTCCTCTCTGCCTGCCCACTGAGCCTCTCCAACTTTTTATCAAGCCTCTCCAGTTACTTTATATTTTGGTGGCATAAAGCTCTTCGCACCTTTCCAAGGGCTACCAAACTTTGTCAAGGTCTGGGGAATGCCAGCTCTGTTTTTAGTGACTGTGGCGCTTGAATCTGCAATTCACAAGATTAAAACTGTCGGCGCAGCTTTCACACTGCGTTTAGAACTCCCCTCCAAAAAAAATGTAGAAGATGCAACGTGACATAATTGCTGGATTTCCACAGTAGCCAAGTGGGATAGGTTGCTCGTGAAAAGAGAGGATTTATACAGATGCTTGTTTTTTTATGGGTTAATTCTCCTAATCTTACCTATCTCGAGGACAGGTATTAATTAAATAGAAGCATGGAAAGCGTCCAGCATGAAAATAAAATAAAATAAAATAAAATAAAATAAAA
>KZ505795.1:127164-145818 GCA_002844005.1 Limosa lapponica baueri | reverse complement strand
AAAGGGAGTTAAAAAAATGTTGGGCTCTGTGATCTCCCCGTCTAACTTTTATGTGGGCGAGTGTGTCATGTGTGTGAAAAGTCATCCCAGCTTCTCGGCTATCTCCCTCCTCGGTACTTGAGGAGCCCAACAGTTGCAGGGGGGATGAGCGCTCCGAAGGCAGGCGGGTGTCCCTTAACCTATTGGAACAAAATCTTTTTGTCTGGAAAATTTGCCATTTAAAAGGAAAACGACAACCAAACGCA
The DNA here is from genome assembly GCA_002844005.1 of Limosa lapponica baueri. Classification (NCBI taxonomy): domain Eukaryota; kingdom Metazoa; phylum Chordata; class Aves; order Charadriiformes; family Scolopacidae; genus Limosa; species Limosa lapponica. Next base: position 145,573 of record KZ505795.1, on the reverse strand, counting down.
CCCATCACACCCCCACACCCACCAAAAAAAAAACAAAAAAAAAAAAAAAAAAAAAAAAAAAAACAACCCGGTGGAGCTGTGTTGAGGACACTAGCGTGGTTTGGTTCTCCATGTGGGTGATTCCCAGCTGAATCCAGCTGTGCGCAAGCACCTGGCTGTTGCTGAAAAGAAGTTGATCAGAATTCAGGAGTATTGGTTAATAAGTGCCTGATCCTGTTGACCCTGTTCTGGTTCACCCACTCAGCTATGCGGGGGTGTTGAAGAAGGTGTCCTGCCAGTTAAACCAATTATAGCTGGCAAGTAGCAGTCATCAGCATTAGTGGAGGAGTTGGAAGGGATGAGGCCCAGTCACAGCATGCCATGCTCTAGTGTCTTTTCTGAACTTAAAACAGCAGCTTTCGAAGTTGGGCAGAAAGCCAGTTTTAACCCTTTGTGTTGGGGAAAGCCGTGTCGCCCGTTCAGTTTCCACTCATCTGGGCTGGAAACCAGTACTGCCAATGGGAAGAAAGCTGATGTGTGACGAGCAAAGGCTATAGAAATTCATAACAATGTGAGAGATTTGGTTGGAAGAGGAAAACTGGAGCGTTACAAAACGCGCTAAAGATTTTCGTGTGTTATTAGGCCAGAGCTCCGGTGTCTAGTTTTCCATAAGCTGTGTAGTGCACAGGCAAGGCCACAGAGCAAACGAGCAGCCTAGGAACAGTGACTTGGGTTAATGAGCAACGCCGTGTAATGAAGACTTTGTATAAACCTTTTGTCTTAGGACCCTAAACGTTTCTAAAGAAATGAGAGAAAACCCAGGAAGGAGAGAATCCCAGCCCTTTTAGTCAATGGGGATAGTTCCCAACAGGATTTGTGTAGAGGCCAGGATTGCACCTGAAAGCATTGGAAGTCTTATTTGTGGCCCTAACTGGGGATCAGATCTAAGCGTACTGCAAATACGTATAATGTTTTCACAAATGCTTTCCAATTGGTAAGGCTTACAGCTGGCTAACCCTAGATACCAGAGCAGATTTCAAAGGCAAAACAAAGGGTGTTGGAAATTGCTGTGTACTTTTTTTAAAAGCCCAACCGAATGCAAGGATAAACAGTTGTTTAAACTGTGACAAATTTAATGAAAAGATTAGGATGCTTGCTGAGTGAGACTCATGCTGTGTAAAATTCTTTGCTGCTCAATGAGATGTGTAATTCAGATCAAATATTTATATATGCTATTTGAGGTAAAAACCATCAGTCAGTAGACTGCACTTTGGGGTAATATTAATGAAGTGTAAGTTGATTATTATTATTTTTTTATATTTCTTTTTTTATTTCATTAATTATCCCCATACATCTAATAACAATGAAGTTGAAATAGGCCTTTCAGTTTAAAGACTCTTGATTTTTAAGTGATTGACTATATAAGAGGGTGAAAGGGCTCCTTGTCTTTGGCTGTTGGATGTTTTTATTTTCCTCTTTGTTTATATGAATGGCTTCTGAATTTTGTCACTTTAACAAGCAGGGTTTATTTTGTTAAGCCCCTAATTTGCCATTTCTTTCTGAGTGTAAGTTTGGATTTTGGTACCTAATGAGAGAACTTGCTTTTAATAAGAGATCACAGTTTTATGGAAATATTAATAGTGTCCTATGTAACTATTTAAACAGTGATGCATGTTTTCAGACTGTTTCTGTGGAACAAGAGAATTTAGGCCAATGCTGTGAAAAAGGAGAAGGAAAATTGTAGAGAGACAACTTGCTGCAGTCTAGTCAGATAAGGTATCGTTCACTGACACCTGAATTACAGCCTCACGATAACCTGAACAATGGCCGTAAAACTGGCTTTATTCCTTATGTTTGATCTTTCCCGTAGGTCAGTAAAAGGATATGAATCTTATCACTCTTTTCCTTACGTGATATATAGAAGAACAAGTTACACAGACCTCACAAAACCGTGTTCGTAGTAGTACAGCTTTGGCTTCTGGAGCGTGAACATATTGATGATGGTCCCATTATCAACCCTTTAAAAAGGGTATTTTGCTGCCTGATTTTGCTCCCTCTTCAATTTAAACTTAGACGCTCTAAACCTTTACAAATATGCTAATCCCATGTTTACACAAGATAACGTGGTTTGGAGATGCTTTGCCTAGTGAAGGAAGCAGGTTGCTAATACTGGGTATTGGCTTCAGTGATTATTCATAAAAGGGTGAAAGGGGTGAATGTTACCGCATGAAGGTGTATTATGGTCAGCGCTGTGTCCCTTCTCTTCCTTTGACTTCCTGAAAGCCAAAGTGAATCATGGCATGTGAGCAGGAATATAGTAAGCAAAAATAACACCAAATTGAACGTTTAAGATGATGGGTGAAGGTTGAAAAATATCTCAAAGCGATAGATATTTGGTGGACAAAGAACTTCTATAGGCTTTTCAGGAGGTACTAAAAGCCCTCACATTGGTTACCAGAAGCTAATCATCCTCCTTTGCTCTTACCACAAAACTCCAGTGATGCCTGTGAAAAGTCTTCCAGTTAAAAAGCTGCTTAAGCAAGATGGGAATTGAGCCCTGTGTGGTCGGGACGTGAGCGATGAGTAGGAAGGCTTTCCCTGTATCTCATTGGGAGAGCTGTTCTGTAGCCTGTACTGAAGCAGTGAGGTACATCTGTTAACACGCTTGCTTCCTCAGTAGCAACACTTTTCATGTGACCCCTCTCATTTTTCAGATGAGTGATTTTGGGATCAGGAACATGGATCAAGTAGCTCCTGTGTCTAACATGTACAGAGGAATGCTGAAGGTGAGTACTCTTGAGCTGTCACCTTCTAAACCCGACTGGGGCATCTGATCCCAGCTAGTGCATTTATTGTGTTCTTATTAATGCTAGCACAGCAATTGTATAACCATGCCAAGGTGAACACAGATATTCGGGTTTTAATTGCTTGCTTGTAACTTCTGATCTTCTTCTAGAGTATTCCCACTGAGAATACTCTGAGAATACTGAGAAATCCAGTAAAGATGTGAAAAGCAGAACTGAAATGTAAATCTTACAACCCTAACCCTCTCCCCCAAGGAGTCTTCCTCCCTCCATCCCCCGAGCTGGGGGGATTCAATTCCTAAGAATTTGAAAATAAAAGGTAGACAACAACTGAGCTCAAATTTGTTGGACTTGGTGGAACTTCTGCTAAATAAAGGTTACAGGTTAGGCAGTATGGGCTGGTCCTTGTATCTTTGACTTGATGAGACTGGCAGGGGGCTGTTCTCATGTGACTGGTTATGATTCATTCAGGAGCACTGTATGAAAAAAAAGAAGGTTATTCGCTTACTACAGGCAACTATATGAAATGGAAATCTAATATATTGTAAGAACCCAAAGGTAGTTATTAAATATATTTTGTTTTTGGATAAAATCTTGTTTTGAAAGGAACTTGGAAACCAAGGACAAATGAGAAGCGAACTATAAAGACTCAGTCTTTAGGGGTTTCCCTCCTTCCCATTCATGCAAGTTGCTTTTTAATCCCATTATCAGTTTTTTACACAGCATTGATTAATGTAAATTAAAGGTTAGGAAGATGCTTTCTACTCCCATTAACTTTGAGGAATGTCTGTGTTTTGAAGAATCAGTTAGTGAGACAGTGGTATCCTAACTTCTCTGATGTTTTATGTCCCGCTTAGCTTTTGCTCCTGCCCACAACAACAACAAAATCCACAAGAGATCCCCCAGCTTAACAGCTGTGTGCTCTTTAACACAGTGGTTGTTAATAGGCAGTTATTCAGTGTTCAGTTGTCATACAATTAAGTCAAAATTGAGACCTTTATTCTGATATTTTGTAGCTGTTCACATTTCTTCTTATTTTGTTCTGTAATAATTACTCTTATGTATGTTGAAAAGCCAAATAAAATGTTACATAACTGATAGGGCAAGCAGAACTTACTTTACATTGTTTGTTTCCCCCATTTACTACTTTTAAATCAAGAACCTGCTTAAACATTAATTTTCTCCTTTTTGAAATATGAAACTAGCACAGTATGGATTTTACTCATTCACATGCCACAGCATTTTTTCCACTGACTCAGGATAAGGGTCAGCTATTTACACAAAACGCAGGAGTTTCCAGATGGTGTTGAAAGAACTTGCCCTTTCTTTTAGGTACTAGCGATGAGTCAGTGCTTTTATCTAGTAATGTATGAAGAATCTTTTTTCTAGCAGATTTGGCAATTGTTATTAACTTGTTTCATTTGGATGTGAGCCTTTCTGTGGGTTCGCTTTGAGTCTTTCCTGTAGTTGTGGTGGGTACCTGAACCAACTGTACACGATTTTTCTCTGCTGGCTAGTACTCAGTGGAGATTTCTGAACCCAGCTAACCCCTAGGGGCGTGATATTGTTTACTTTACCAGCTTTTTCTGTTGTGGAATGCATGCTTTCATAATGTATGTACCAGGATGCATTGCAGTTTCTTATAAAATACAACTAAAAAATTATTATTCCTAGCTTTTTTTTTTTACTAGGGTTAATGTAGTTTGGGGAGAGGGATGACACACAGCACATAAAAATCACCTGGTGCAAAAGGACTCCAAGCCACTTGAAACATAGTGGTGACATAAAGAGGAATGTTAGGGAATTTAAGGGAACATTAACACTTTATTTGCTATTCCAGAAACATAGTTCAGGTTGCTTTTGCATTCCACATGAATACTGCCCTGAAAAATCTTTGCCTTGTCCTCAGCTAAATCTTTTACCTTGGCATAAGCTGGCAGACCAGTGGATGCCTCAAACAAATAAGCATTTGGAAGTTGCCTTTGTCTCCAACTCCTTGAACTGCAGTAGCTGCCCTGAACATGCTGCAGCTTCTCCAGTGCAATGTTCTAGCCTCAGGTGCTTTTAAAAAATCTCAGTGGCAACTTTTAGCCAGCCATGCCTCTAGATATTACAGATACCGGTTCCTTCTGACTAACAGACAAGTTGCATAAGTTGTTTTTAAAGTTATTTCCTCCTCTGTTAACATTCCCTCTGCCCCCCCCACTCCCCCGAAGGCTAATGAGGCTAGTAATAGTGCTAGTGTTTCTAGCACACCCAATTGACACAAGTCAAATCTGAAAGAAGTTAGGTTTTCAAAATGTAATAATGTTTATTGAATGTTGCCAATATAACAGTGGGACCCACTTCTGTCAGGAACATTTTTATTAGTCCTGTTTATCCCTTTCTGTAGAATGAAACTAGCAGTGTTTCACCGAGCATCTGAGCGCTTGAAAGACTGCAAAATGAGTAGCTGGCAAATCCAGTAACTCAGAAGTATAAAATGGGGAAGGAGGAACATCTTTCCTCAAGTCCCATAAAGCTGGCTGTATAGCTTCAAGTGATGTGGTTCAGATTAAAAATTTCCTTTTTTTTTCCTAAAAAAAAAAAAGCTGCATAAATCTAATGTAGGTTTTGCGCTGGCAGTTGTTTTTCCATAATTTACTGACCCTGCCTCTGCCCTCAAGTATTCATCAAGTGGATAGTCAATTTAAAGGGCTAAGGAAATAAGAATTTCTTTAAAATATACATGGAAATAAATACACATACACACACATGCGTGCATTCTCTATTGTTAAAAGCCTCAACTACAGGAAAGCTAAGAATATCCTTATTTGGCTTTACTGTAACCTGCAGAACATGCCACCCACCTAGCACTGTGGTCTGAATGTTAGTTGTTTTGTATTCCTGTACAAGAAGCTATGCAATCATTGTGTTTATATTTCAAAGGCACAAGTTAACCGGTTCAAGATAGTGGTTGTGCATGACCTCCAAATCTAGGAAACCGAACCCAGCCACTTCCTAGCAATGAAGTTGACAGTGCCCTAGAAAAATGCTCACGTTGTTTTTTATTTATTCTGTTGTTTTGCAGCGTCAACCAGCATTTGATACCTTTGATAGCTCAAACTCTCTCTTTGCTGGATATTTTTTCTCACTAAATGAAGATCAAACGCTTCAAGAAGTGCCAACAGGATTTGATTCTACTTCTTATGGTAACTCTTTACTTTGTTCCTTAGTCCAATCAGAAAGCAATATACTTTTACAAGTGCTACATGGATTTCCCTAAAAAGAAGTGTTTTAGTACACAGACTATTAGTCCGTACTTGGATTTTATCCATGTGAGTTGCTCTGCTGATAGTTGCTGTTCCCTGTGCTGAAAAGGAATGGGAACTGGGATTCAGTAGCCTAATAGACTGACAGTCTATGGAAGAAGACTTAGTAGGTATTAAAGCTGAGCTAAGAAAATTATTATGTGTATTTAACCTTACATTTTAATTAGGATTGAGATGTTGCAGGTATTCTGCAAGCTCTTTTCTGGTGTTAAACCCTAAAGCACAGAAATCTTTGTTCCCTTTCACTCCCTCACCCCCACCCTTTTCCTTTCCCCTGGGTTTGTTTTACTCCTTACCTTTAAAAAACAAACAAACAAAAAAAACCCAACAAAACAAAACAACCAGGGGTGGGGATGTTTTCAGATCCTGGAGGGTTTTGTGTATGTAGGGCATTACCTACTAAAAGTTGTCTACAGATCCTTGCCTGAAATCCCAGACAAAACAGGGAGTTTTGTCCAAAATGTAGGTATTTTACCTGATACTGCCTTTATCTCCCCTTAGGAAAGAGGAAAAAAGCCTCAAACCCCTGAAAACCACCAGTCCTTTGTTGTAATGTGATTCTAATCAGTCATGGCTCTGGTCAACAAAGCAAGTCCTAGCAGATATTGAGGATGGCTGTGGTAAAAACGGAAGTTAAGCACAGGCTAGTAATGAGCTCCACTTGCTGGGTCAAGTGGAGCCTGTAGATAGTCCAGGAAAATGAAAAGAGCTGCACAGCTTCATGAACTGACTTGAAGTCTGCCAAGTTCATCACCTTTATATACCCTGCCACCGTTATATGCCTCTAGCATAGCCGAACTCCTTCAAATGTAACCTATGTGTGAGCTCTCAGAGGATCTCAAATGTTCAGGGATGCAGTAGTCAGTTCATTCCATTGTCCTCAAATTACCCCTAGCTTAATGACACCAATCAAACAAAATATCAGTAGAGGGTTTCCTAATCTGAAACATCTAGTGAGTGTGGTTGGCTTTCTTCAATTTAGAAGCTCTTCTTTCAGATTAAAACAAGTCATCTTCTGGTGAAAATTGCCCAATAAGAAAGGCTGCATGGCAGCCAAATTTGTCCTTAAAATGGAATCTACTTGCAAATTTAAAAATGAGTTAAGCAGATTGTTAATTGGCATAGGATGATGCTGATTTTGGGTTTTGTTGCATTATTTAGCTGGATACTAGCTTGTTACCAGTCACACCTGTTTGGTTCAGACAATAGAATAATCTATCACACCGTGTACTTAGGTGATTGAGATGCATGGGAAGGGCTGAAATACAGCCCATTGGAAACCAGTGTTAAATAGTGCAAGCTGGTTCTTCACAAATATACTATCAGTAACTTAGCTCTCAAACTAAATGAAGGCTGTCTAGAGTTATAAGGAAGTCTGAGATCAAACTATACAATGACGAAATAGGAATAAGCAGTCTTACATTTCCTTTAAAAAAAAGAAGAAAGTAATAGTAAAATTTTCCTGCAACAAAGGCACTTCATGTAACTACTAAGAGTAAATGAGGGTCTATATTGTGGAAAGCTGTGAAGCTTTAATTTAACGTGATGCAATTTTATCAAACCAGTAGCACAGAGATTTTAGTGTTGATATATTAAGTCAAAGACTTGATAGATCAAAAAATGGGTCTACACCGTTTGTTTCTGTTTTTAAAACACTTTCTTATTTTTCAAATAACTGCGAAAACTTGTCACTCCTTTCACTGGCCTAAAAGTTAACATATCTTCTTTTTCCCCTCTACCCCTTTTCTTTCTTGTAGAGTCCAACAACTGTGAATTGCCTCTGTTAACCCCGTGCAGTAAGGCTGTGATGAGTCAGGCCTTGAAAGATACTTTCAGTGGTTTCACAAAGGAACAGTGTCGGCTGGGTATCCCAAATAGTAAGTGTTTTCTATTTATAAGTTCTTTTTTTTTAATGCTAAGGAGGACGCTGAATAGCGACTCTTTCAAAAGAGAAAGAATGATGTCAGTAGGAAATACAAGAATGGATCCTATGTGACTCTGGCACAGCTTGACTTGGAAAGGCCAGACTTGCTGGTATTAAAAATGGGTGCATGGAGAGCTCATGCTTTGGCAGCATAAGAGAGAATCAAGTAAGCTGAGGACATCTCTGATTACAAGTGAATGCAGAAGGAAAATAGAGGACTGTTTTTTTGGTTTTTTTTCTTTCTTTAAATTCAAGAATAAATTCATTCCGAATTCATTCAGAACTAAGTAACTTGGATTAACACATTTCTTCATTCACTGCCTTCTAATGAAGATTATTTGACAAAGTCAGGAATTGTCTCTGAATACTGGATGCTTTGTCTTGCAGATCCTTGGCTGTGGACTGAACAGCAAGTTTGCCAGTGGCTTTCATGGGCTACCAATGAGTTCAGCTTGGCAAATGTGAACTTCCATCAGTTTCTTATGAGTGGTCAAGACTTGTGCAACCTGGGCAAGGAGCGTTTCCTGGAATTGGCACCTGACTATGTGGGTGATATTCTGTGGGAACACCTGGAACAGATGATAAAAGGTAGTTACAGAGCCAGAAAGAGCTTTTATTTTAAGGCTCTTCAGAAACTGAAATGGGACTCTTTCAACACTTGTTTCACTATGAAGAGCTTTTATTGTATATGAAAACTCGAAATGAATGCTAAAACTTGATTAATAAAAGCATTATTAGAACTAGTAATACATCCTTTGTATGCAAAGATACCTGCAGAAATCATTCCATGTTCAGGCTGAATATCTATTGCAGTCAGGTTTTATTTGGAAAAATCATTGAAATAAATGAGATTAGGATAAGGCTACTGTAATACCCCATCTGGAAAAAAAAAATTACCCAAGACAAGATTTGAACAAAATTTGTTCACTTATTACAAGCTTTTCGTTTCGTTCCTTTAATGTAGTGTTTTGAGGTGATTCAGTGGATGAATGTAAAGAAGTCAAAGATGCCTTGAGATGTCCTAGGTGAACACTGATGGTATTGCTAAAACCCTGTATGCAGTGCCCCGTGAGCTCCATTGGTTTTGGAGTATAACATTCAGGTCCACGTTAAGGATGTGGACCTTAAAACACTGAAATTATTCTTTCTAAGTTTTTAATATAAAACTAAATTTTCAAGCCTATTGGAAGTTGGTTGGGTTTTTTGGTGGCGTTTATTTTTTTTCAAGAGAGAGTGCAATGTAGTGTTTTAAGTAAAATTTATGTGAATGATGACCCCAAAATACTCAGGAGAGTTAGGTTTTTGTGGCATACAGGTCAGATCTTTAAAACTATAAACCCAAATTTTCTTTTTCCTCCTCTCTCCAGACAGCCAAGAGAAAACGCAGGATCAATATGTGGAGAACTCTCATCTCACTTCAGTTCCTCACTGGGTCAATAATAATTCCTTAAGTAAGTATTTTAAGACATTTGGCATTTATGTATCTTAACATTTATTCTAAGCATGTCACACAACCAATCTAAAAGCAAAAAAAATAAAAAAAATAAAAGCACCAGAATAGTTACTGTGCTTGAGGAGAACACTTGACTTCAATTGCTACAGCCTTCTTTCCTCATATTGTTTAATTGTCATCTAATTCATATCGGAAATCTTTTGAAGAGCAAAGGCTTTGAGAAAATCAAATTTCCTCTTAGTATGCCAAAGCCTACATCTGTGGAGCAGAATGACCACTCCCACCTCTAGCAAACCAAGTCAAAAACTAGCATCGCTGGGAAGCAGCAGGAGTTATGTTTAGGCCTTTTTGAAGGCTGTGGAAGCATAACAGAGCTTTTGAAAGTGTATGGGACACAGTGCTAGCTCCCTCAGATTGATTGTGGTAGAAATACACCACCAATCAAACCATCTCCAGCTTAACCTTATTACATCAATTAATGGTGAGGGCCTCACTCAAAACCACCTAAGGTTCTGCAGCTTTTTCTGTAGCCCTGTAGTTTCCTTGAAGAACAAACAATAGACATGTTTGTGGTTGGCAAGTCATAGGGGGAGACTTACAGCATCTCACTTGGAGACCATTAGATGGGGTCTTCTCACTGACTTCAGTAGCCTTTCCAGTAGGTCTGTAGCATCTACTGCTCTTTCTTAGTCAGATTTTCATGGGAAAATTACTTCGTGGTACAACTGTAGTGAAGTGCTGGAGATGTATTAGTCTAAGGGACTGCAGAGAAAAACATCTAATTCATTCTTTTATTTCTTTCTTCAGCTGTTAATGTAGATCAGAACTCCTATGGTATGCAAATGCCTGGATACCCTAAAGCCCTCAGCTATCCCAAACCCAATCTCCTGACTGATGTCTGTCAGACTTCCACAGGACCAAATCTCCTCAATCCGGAACAAGAGTTTTCGTTGTTCCCTAAAACCCAAGCAGATGCTGTTGGTGTGAACTACTGTGCAGTAAATCAAGACTTCCCAAGAAGCAATCTGAACTTGCTGATAGATAATTCTGGTGAGTCATTATCTGCATGATAACCATGGGTTCAAGGCCATATTTTGTATGTCTTTTCCTCTTTTGCGTAATTTATATATACAAGCTAGATTACAGGGGAGAAAAACAAACAACACTTTTTCTCTCTTTTTTTCTTATAATAAAGGTAAGCTTAGAGAACACGAATCTAGTGACAGTGGTGCAGAAAGTTACGAAAGCTCAGATTCGATGCTACAGTCCTGGAACAGCCAGTCGTCATTAGTGGATTTACAACGTGTGCCATCCTATGAGAGTTTTGAAGATGACTGTAGCCAGTCCTTGTGTCTGAGCAAACCTACAATGTCTTTCAAAGACTATATTCAAGAACGAAGCGATCCTGTAGAGCAAGGGAAACCAGTTATACCAGCAGCAATTCTAGCTGGCTTTACTGGTAAGTAGTGAAGCAAAATCGTCACTCCTCTTCTTGTGTAACATCAATATTCTCTATAAATGTGTACTATGGTGATAAAGTTCTATAGCTGTGAAGTATGCCTTACAACTTAGTCAGAGGCCACTACTCGTGAAGAGTTTCAATTTTAAATGCTACTGAAGAAGGTCTTATAGGACCATCTAAAGTAAGAACAGACAGGTACATGAGAAGATGTAAAAATCAAATGAGCTTTTTGAAAAAGAGGGGAACTTGGAGAAGATCTCTCACACTTGTGAGTTTTCGCAGGTGTTGGCTTGCCTGTTAAGACCTTCTTGCTGTAATCCTTGCTGAAATAATTTTTTTCTACTAGAACACTTGCCAAGCCAGGGACTGCAGGACAGGTTCAAGAGCTTTGAATGCAGCTGATGGGAGGTGGGAGTGAGGGGTGAGAGATACATATGAAAAGGAAAGACATAGCTTGTGTCAAGTCCTATGTTTCCATGAAAAAAGCTGGCTTGTTTTAACTTTAATATGTTTATGAGCGGGGTTGTAGTATAGGGAAAAAACCTAGGTTTCTTTCTGATATTAAAAAAAAAAAAAGGTGAATCAGAATAATTGCAAGATCTGTCCTGTGATATGAGTGTGATCACAAACATTAGTTGTGGCAAGAGCTTGCAGAAGTATTAATTGTGGTTTCTCCCCGCCCCCTCTCTCTCAACAGGCAGTGGACCTATACAGCTGTGGCAATTCCTGCTGGAGTTACTGACTGACAAGTCCTGTCAGTCATTCATTAGTTGGACTGGAGATGGATGGGAGTTTAAACTTGCTGACCCAGATGAGGTATGTGACTAATTGTGATGAAGAATTGTGTGAATAAGATTTAGGGTCTGGGCTGCCATCTGTGGGCCTAGTCTTGGATATAAAGCATTTACATGATCAGACACGTACTAAAGTCTCTGTATCTGCAAGTGCTTTATTGTACAGTCAGGATTGCTGTGGGATGTTGCCCCCTCTCCTCCCACCCAGGGTGTCACCATTTGCTTGTAGTTGGGAGAATATGTTGTATAGCTTGAAACTTAAAGGTAGTGTACCACGTTAGTTCTCTTGACAGTGAAATACTGTAGATTAGCTTACTGAGTGTAGTTGAATCACCAATGCCTGGAATTGCAGGAGGGCATGGGGAGAATGTACTCCACGTATTGCCCATCCTTTTGGATACACAGCAAATTTGGTAGTGTTGCTTTTAAAACACGTTGGGAGCTTACAGCTTTAGTCATTAAAAATAAATAGAATGCATTTTCATTCATTTTGTCATACTGTTATTAGTAGGAAAGTTATTGTATTAAAAGGCATGATATCAAGTCCACTGAAGCCTTTATTTTTAAAAAAAAAAAAGAAATCAAAAGGGGGGGGGAAATCATCAAAATCATTAACTCAAGGAAGTTAATATAATTCAACTTCCACTTAAAGAGCTGTTCCATACTGCTCAATAGCAAATTAATGCTTAAATGGTGTCTTCTTGAGAGAGAAGACTATATTTTTCCATAAACTTGATCTCCTTAAACGTGTTTTGGCCCATCCACTACAAATAGGTGTCCTTTTCACTGGTATTTGCTATCAGCCACTTTCTCCTGCTGCTGATAATTGTTTGGGAGCATGTTCAGCTGAGGGGTCAGTCACCAGCTCTTCTCTTAACCTGAGTTTGAGACATCCAAAGCAAATAAAATGCTCTAAGAAAGGGGTTTAATAACTGTTGTTTATCAGCCACCGACTAGAAGAACGTGACTTGAATAAACCCTTTGCATTTTGCTTTCTTTTTGGACTGACAGGTGGCACGGAGGTGGGGAAGGAGGAAAAACAAGCCAAAAATGAACTATGAGAAGCTCAGCCGAGGCCTACGCTACTATTACGACAAGAACATCATCCACAAGACTTCAGGGAAACGCTACGTGTATCGCTTCGTCTGCGACCTGCAGAACCTGCTGGGGTACACGGCGGAGGAGCTGCACGCCATGCTGGGGGTGCAGCCCGACACGGAGGACTGAGCCCGGCGACGTGGTGCTGCAGGGGCCAAGATCACGCGTTGGGACTGTGTCTGGGAACCGTCTGCAGTCAGTTCTTCTGGTTGTTCAGATGGGCGCGACTGTTGGGAAATAAGGACCTCCACCGATTTTTGTAACCAGGGAGAGTTGGAAGGAAGTGGCCTTATTTCGTCAGTGGCTTCGGGTGTTGCCACGTCAGGCGCTTGAGCGGCGTGGAAGTCAGCACAGACCCTAGCTCTGTCATGAAGACATGGAAATGCTCTCGGGTTAAGCATTTCGACTACCTGTACTGCCGTATAAAGTGTTTTTGGCTACTTACACTGCCATGTAATAATGGTTTGGCTTTAAAAACCAAAGGTTGGATGAGAAACCAGTGATGCAGCAGAACTATTGCTCAGATATTTTAAAATACCATCGTCCTTGCTTACATCTTGTATCATGCGATTTATTTAAAAATAAAAAAACTAATTTATTTTAAATGAGAAGTAAGGAGAATTGATATTAGTCTTGTTCAGAAGCACGTTTTATTATTAGTAGTACTACTCCAGAAATGTGCTGCATAGGTACATAAACACTCTGTGTCCAAAACCAGATGTAGCAACCATTAACAAAAAAAAAAAGACCCTTTAAAGAAGGGAAGGAAAATCATACCATTTCAATATTCAGTTTGTATATATTCTGTGATTCTTTTTGACACTTTGTAATGTTCCTATTTAACAGATGCTGTATAGTGTAAATTAAACTAATTGTATGTGTGTTTTGAAATAGGATGAATGTAAACTTATCAATTTTTTTCATGTTTGTCTAGGATATACAACCTTCTGCAAATATTTAATTGGCCTGAGAGACAACATAAGTGCTCAGTATGCATGCATATGGTATGCTTATGATATGAAATAGGGGGGCGGGGAGGGAGGGTTGGCTCAGTATTTTGCCAAGATTGAAGCTGGCAATTCTTTGTGCATTTTGGCATTTTTACAAGAAACTAATGTTATATTCTGGGACATAAAGGGCCTGTTTGTGGTTTCTTCTGTAACTGAAAATGAAAATATTAATATGGATAAAATGACCTTTTTTTTCCTTTATAAATGGCATATGTTTTTCAACCTCTATGCATGTCCTTTTAAAAAACAATTTATATACAAGCCTTATTTTTTCAGTTGACTTGTCTCTTCTTCCTGCAGTTTATCCTGTATGATTAAAATATGAATTCTATTTTTGGAAATAACTGTGACTCCTTTTCAAAGATCAGGAGGGATTTATGTAGCAGCTATTTTTACTGCAAAAAAAAAAAAAAGAAAAAAATTCACTGGAAAAATGTACTTTGTAAGAAAGCTTTATTTTTTATCTGAGCTTGATGTACATTTAAATGTGTTGTACAGTGTGAGAGGTTTAAAAATGAGTCTATTAAAACCTCTTGAACAAGAAAATAGCGTGTGTGCTTTATAATTTGAAGTTTCACAGGAGTTCCTTTCTTGTTTACTTCTTGATTCAATCCTTGTCCATCCTACCACCACCACCCTAAACACTCTGCAGGATTAAAAAAATAAAAACCCAAACAGAAACCCAATGAATTTAGATATAAACAAAAGGTAGTTAAATACAAGTTAATGCCTTTGTGCTGTGCCTCTGAGAAGAAAATTATCAGTTCTGCACTGTGTTGTGGGTTGGTGTGTAAACCGATGGGTAAATACATGGAAGAACAGAGGCAGGTTAAGACTATTTATGCTTAAACTGTTCCTGGTCCTATCCTGTACAAAGGAAGCCTACTGTCCTAACTAGCTCATAGTCATCTCCATCCCTCCACCTTGCAGAAAAGCAGGAAATACAGAAACATTTGCTCTTAAGCACATATTTTAGAAGTAGAAAATGTAGATTATTTTTCTTTTAAATAAGAAAGATGTCTTCTAGGCTTCTTGATCTTTCTTTCTACCAAACTGCAGCCACGTCTTGATGTTACTTTCATTCACCCTGGTTTGGCAGCATAGCAAAAAATCAGAGACAAGGGGTGAGGTTTTTTGTGAGAGTGTGCCTTTCTGAATGGATGGAGCTGAAAGAATAAGCATGGATCTTGCAGCGTAGCCCTGGTCTTCCTGAACATTTATGGGTGCTGTCCTTCAGTGTTACTTTTCATCATCTCTGTGAAGGAACAGATGCCTCCTACATCCTTCCTCCCTTCATGACAGCCACTACTGCAGGCCTAGATGCATCTCAGTGGGTGCTGTCCCACAGACTGGTCTCACACTAATGATGAAGAGGATGTAAGGGTGTAAAGAGAGCTGTGATCCCCTGAGCTGAGGCAGACCTTGGCAGAAAGAAAAAAAAACCACACTCAATCAACCAGCTTTCCTGTGCTTTGGGTAGCACTCTTAAAAAGGTATTGCTACATTTTACCAACTTAAATAACTTGCATTCTAGCTATGATCCTAACGAGTAGAAATACTTTATTTTGCAGGAAATAATGTATGGTCTATCAACAATTAATGTATTTTTTTCCCTGAGTGTCTTTCTCATGCCTTGGCTGCAGAGCCCTAATCATCTTCTCAATCTGTACAAGTTTCATTTTCAATTTGTTTTCCCTGAACACAGAACTATTTCTTCATTTAGACTAAACATTTAGTTGCCTCTTGTGTGCATGTTCAGTATTGGCTTCAGCTTGTAGACTAAAGGGAAGTTGTTTGTTTTCCTCCCTCAGTAGAAAAAAAAATTTCATGATAGCAGAAGCAATGGAGCATCTCAATACACAACCCACGCTAGTGCGTCTTCCAGAAGAAAAACCTGGTGTCTTAACACTAAATCAGGTCAACACAGCAGTCCAAGCTGTAAGCCAATGATGTGACCCAGAAGACAATTATTAAAGGATGTTTTGTTGCAGCACACACAGCAAACACCACTCTGTTTTCTCAGCCACCCAACGTCAAAGAGGCTGTTGAAAGCAGTCTGGATAAATTCTTCACCTTCTTTGGGACTTGCCTCCCTGTCCTTCCAGCTGCCAGCTTTCCTCATGAGACAGCAGTCAAAATAAAGTCTTACAGTTGGCCCTTACCCACGGTTGGCATGTCACCTCTAATAACAAAGTTTGACTCCAAAGTCTTCTTTGCTTTTTTTTTTTTAATTAAAAAAAAAAAAAGTAGAATCCCATCTTAAGTAAAAGAACACCTCCAGGTTCAGAAAGCTGTGAGCCACAAACGCTCAATGTCCAGGAGGCTGTTCTGGGAACCATCTGTCTGCTGCACCCTATTCTTACACTCACCTATGGTCTTAGCTGTCAGCCACCATCAGGTAGAGTTAGGAACGTGAGAAATGGGGCAGGTGATGGATCACTTATCCCAGTAGTGTATCTCCACCAGTGGGAGAAGGATTGAGTAAACCTGGCCACTCTCTTCTCGTCCATTCGCCATGTGATCCCCCAGCACTCTCCACTGTGTTGAGCTGTTGAAGGGGACACCCTGCCCATTTTTTTTACTACTGATTTAGCAAATTCTTGCTTTGTCCAACTTATAAGGAGGCTCCTTGGCCACTCTTCACTGACTTGTCCTCAAGCATTGGAGACCAGCACCTCACCCAGGGTCCAAGGGCCCAATGTAAGGGTACACCAATGCTTTGCTCAGCAGCAAAACAAAGCTCTCTACTCTGTACTCTTCCTCATGGTACCTTACACTTTTTGGGCTTTTTGGCAGTCACTGCACATTGAGCTGATGATTTCAGAGAGCTGTCAATGATGACTCTGAGATCCATTTCCTGGTAACTACTGTTTCTGAGTTTAGTATCACATACACCCTGTTTGGGTTATTTTTCCTTGGGTGTATTACTTTAAATTAACCTACACTGATGCTCATCAGCCACCTTTTTGTCAACTCACGCCATGTTGTGAGGTCCTCCTGGAGTTCCTCACAAACACTGTGGCATTTGACTACTCAAGCTACTTAGTATCATCTGCAATCCTGGAAGTTTCACTGTCCTCTGGGACAGTGAAATCCTCTGGGATTTCTGGCCCTGGTCAGAGCCAAGGTGGCTGGTTTTATGCTAAGGACCGAGAGGGATGATGCAGGATTCAGCCCTTCTTCTGTTTTCAGTTCCCAGCTCTTCCACAGTTTTCTGTGTGGCCCCAGGTAAAATACTTCAAGACTGAGCCTCTCTGACAGGACTGCTGCTATGCTAGTATAAAGCTCATTCATTTACCCTTGTGCATGCAATTAGCAACACCAAGGTGGTCTACTGCTGAATCTGGTTTGGGCTTTGCCTCTTCACGAGTAGGTTGTAGGCCTCTTGTGATGCAGGACCACATCTGGCAATGAACAAGAGCAGCAGTAGCTTATACAATATGGAAACATGGCATCTGGCCCTCAAGAGGGTTTAGTAAGCACTCTGAGACTATAGTACTCTATAAATGTCAACCAGACACTGAAACATCTTGGATTTTTTGCTGAAAAAGCCTCCTGGAATTGAAAAGGAAGCAAGAATTAAAAACCAATTTACATGTTCACAGCACCAGTGGAAATCCTTTTTGATGCCCTCTCCAATGATGGTCCAAATTTTGACGTAGTAAAGAAGTGCCAGATCTCAGTCATCGCAGTTTAACTTGTGTCTCATGTTTCTCTTTTTCTCTGTGTGAAGCGGAGCACTAGTTGAACCGCCTGTGTTCACACAGCCATGTGACTGCAGCAGTGCTTCATATGCTAGACATGTGAACACTCAGAATGCTAAAGAGGGAATAAAAGGCGGCCCTGTAAGGAAGAAGAATGAAAAATTCACCCCAGGGTGCATGATCATTGAGAAAGATAGCTAGTATCTCATTTGCAATGTGTGCCATGTGATATGTAGTCTGGAACCACACAATACAGGAAGTTACTAAAAATAAATAAAATAGGTTGGCCAGTGATGGCATAATTTGCTCTGTGCAAATTGAGATTTTCAAGTGATAAGTCTTGTTTATGAATAGGAGAGTTTTAAGATAATATTGTGGTTTGGGAACGAGCATCAGATCTCACCATTTTTCTTCCTTCTGCCTCTACCTCTCTTACAATGAGGAAAATGGTGAGCTTAACAAAATATAATGAGTAACAAGTATAACGAAATCTCTGCACATGCAAAAGGGTACGTTCTTTGGAAGATATTTTTCCCAGATGCTCTCTAGACAGCTAGCAAAATAGCCCAAACTCCTATATAGAATGATTTTCTGACTCATGACCTAAAATGAGAGAGCAAATGCAAAAGCCCTGATACAATTCCTCTGAAGCCCGCATATCCAAAACCTCTTTGTTCGCTATTTTTTTTCACTGTGAGCAGAATTACAAATAAAACAGGTTTGAGTATACACTACTTAACCTTCAGCGCTTGGGCTGCAGAGGGAAATCCAGAGCCCAGAGGGAGGTGGGCAAGCTGAGGTGCAAGCGTGTGGTTTGGAAATGGAGAGCGCCATCACACTGAGTGGTGACTCCCTCCAAGGCCACTGCAC
>KZ505795.1:50514-126060 GCA_002844005.1 Limosa lapponica baueri | reverse complement strand
CATACACATGAACATTTTTCATTACACATTTTTAAGCAATCTCTAAAACCCTCAACTAGAGCCCAGCACTGTGGTTGAGTCCCCATCTTATTACTTGTGCTTTGTGAGGGAAGGAGATTCCTGCTAGCAAGGAGCGGCAAGAGCCACCAACGAGGCTGGTCCCGGACCAGTGCTCTCCATTTCTCTGCCTGCTCCAGCCTTAAGTAGCTCGGAAATGAGGGATTTGCCATTTCCCTTGGAGGAGCCCTGTGCAGACCCTACCCCTACTCAGCCAAATGCTGTTTGGTTTCACGGTGCCTTCTGCTAAGTCACAACCACCACGCTTCTCCAGTGGGTCAGTACGGCTGGTTCCCAGTCGTGGTGTTGCTATTGCCTGTATGTTTACCAAGTCTTAAGACCACAGTCCAAAATGACACTTGTCAGTTGTAACCCCAGTGCTTGGGCAATTTTGGTCATCATTGCGTGACTTTACCCAGGTCAGCCGTGTGCAATGACTCATTCAAAAAAAA
Source organism: Limosa lapponica baueri (assembly GCA_002844005.1). Classification (NCBI taxonomy): domain Eukaryota; kingdom Metazoa; phylum Chordata; class Aves; order Charadriiformes; family Scolopacidae; genus Limosa; species Limosa lapponica. The sequence goes on along the minus strand of KZ505795.1, from coordinate 125,551 downwards.
AACCATCAGTGGAGACCACAGAGGTCCATATATACTCCATCCTTCCTTCCCAAATGAGCAAATCTTTCCACTAGTAGAAGCACGGAGATGTTTACCAGAAGCTGGAGTGCCGGTGGTGCTGCCAGCTCTCTGCAGAGCGCAGCAACCAGAAGAGCCAGCGCAAAACAGCCTCGCAGGGCAGAGCTTTCCACTGCTGTGTGACTGGGGCTGAGATGTTCATATTTTATTACATCCATTTTTCTCCAAGAAATATTAAAATGCTCTCAGTATTTGAAGAGGGGGAGGGGAGGGAACACACATGAGCTGCCTAGCTATCCCTAAGCAACCTATGAAATAAAGCAATAAACTATTAGCAGGCAAAATGGCTTTAAAAGGACCCACAGCAGTTTCAGACTGTCAGGGGAAGAATAGGGATGGAAATTATTCTGAAAATTATTAGTAGTACCTTAACAGCAGCCCCTTAATATCTCCCACAGTAATCTAAGTCATTAGCACAGCCGAGCTGCTGCTCCATGCCAATTACTGTCCCTGCGTTTCCCTCTGCTTGAGAGGGATTTGCAGAGGATCCAGCTGAAATGAGATTTTAGCAAGGTTCTGAGACTCTTGCAAGTCTCTGCTGCAGCAGCAGAGGTGGTGTTGAGTGGAAGCTCTCGCTCTCCCAGCTCTTCCCGTAAGGCACTATCCAGAAATAGAGCTTAAGCATGGCTCAGACAAGGCCAAGTGCAGCTGCATTTCTGCAGTTTCTTCACTGCAAGGACTGACTTCTCACTAACAGAGCTGCAGGGGACCAGCGGGAGCCATTTATGGCACCGCCACAACCCAAACCCTCTAGGGTTTGTCCGATTTTGGTTTTACCTCCTCTCTTACCCTGTGGTATCACAAAGTGCCTACAGTGTGGAAGTCTCTATAGCAATGCTTCGTTATCATCAGCAGGTTTGCCTCCTTATCGATCTAATGTAACCCCTAAGCTGGCCCTGATTTGAGCAGGGGGTTGCACCACAGGTCCCAGCCAGCCTCAGTTACTGTATGTCTCAATCTTTTGTTCATAAAGGCCCAACCCATCCTTCACTCCGAGATCCCATGGTCACAGCATGCAACAAGAACAGTCGCTGACAGTGGCCACCCATCTTCCGACGTTGCCTTCACCCGACTGCGTAAGGAAAGTTTGCCACGCTGAGACAGGGAGTCCACAAAATTCGTGCCTTGGCACCTCCTCAGCAGGTTGGAAATGCTAGGCCAAATGTCTTATAGAGGGTCCAGCCCTAATCTGAGGCCTGAGACCCGTCACGCTGGCAAGGATGCTGTGTCAGGTACCGAGATGCTGCTGCGGCTGTAGGGCTCCTGATCAGGAGCTGTGTCTGCAAGGCAGGCGAACTCTAGCAATAAAGTCAGCATAAGAAGGCTTTGCAGACAACCACTTATCAAATTGCTCATAGAGGCCTTCCTATTGCTTTGGTTTTAAGTCACCAGGCTAGTCTGGGCTCTTTCACCCAGCCAGCCAGACGGAGATCTGCAAACACTAAAATGATGCAGGGAAAAGGGGGAACACGGGTTCTGCCTTGTCACTGCAGACCGGCAAAAGCTTTCCCTGCCCCAGCCACCACCACTTGACTTCTTTTTTCCCATAACGCTTTTTTCTCCACTTCCAGACAACGTGGAAGGGGCCGGGAATGCCAGTGGAAAGTGGGTCAAGATCCTTATTTTTCTTTGTTCCTGTGTGTGGGCGGTAAGAGAAATAGGAGAACCGCTTCTTAGCAGTCCTCTTTGGCCTGGCCATAAATCAGAGCAGCTCCAGTGACACGATCCAGGAAACACCCTGAGCACATTACGGTTCCCTGATGGCCACCCTCTCCACTCCCTGCCCAGCTCTCAGCTCTCTGCCCGTCTGCCCCAGCTCATTCCTGCCTGTCCGTGCAAACTGGTGCTGGGAGCAGGAAGAGAGGAGAGGGGAGAGGCATTGCCTTCGGCTGCTCCATGCTCCCAGAGCTCCCCAAGGACTCTGCAGAGCAGTCTGGGGAGAATCATGCTCTCGTAAAACAGGGCTTGGATGTCAAATGGGGTTTTCTTTCTGGAGTAACTGGGATAAACCAAGCCAGGGGAAGGCACACTGCACTGTTGCCCTTCTGATTAATTTTCCCATGTAGACAAACTCAAAGTTAAAATAGCTCTGGCTTTCCTCTTGGCCCTGGAATAGGAGTCCAAAGACAGCATGAAGTTGCGCATAAGGTGCCCTTGTAGATACTTTGCCCTGTTCTGTCTCTGTGGGGGACACAAGTGTTTGGCCGTGGATGGGACAGTCCTCACGGCCCTGGGGAAGCGGTGGCTCCCTTTGCTTTCAGAATTGGCCATGAAGCCTCCATGCATTGCAGAAGAAGAGCAGTGCTGGTCAGCTCTGTTTGCCAAAATAAATAGAGGAACAGAAAGTTGTACCCGGATTAAGTCACAGGTGATAACTATGTGAACACAGAGCTCTCCACCAAGTTACGAAATACCAGCTGAGCTGCTCGGAAAGAGTCTTAACGTTGCGGCATAGACTCTGCGTGCTAAACATCACTGTTTTACTATTAAAAACCAAGGAAGCTTGCAACATACCACCACATTTACAAAATGCAGAAGAAGGTTACATCATTGTATTGTAAATGTCCCTACTATTTTGGCTCTGGCAGGCCCGCATGTCAGGAACAAGCGCTGAGCTCTTGAGTAACCATATGTGTCAGTGTATGGAAAACACTGTTAGAGTTTCAAACACATCACAAGTAGAAGTTACTTATAATGTTTTAAGGTTTTTAGTTGTTTGAAGATTATTTTCTCTTGCTTCTTACCTGTAGTATCAGGCTCTGAAGTTCAGGTGGTTTTAAACGCAGCACCTCCTGGTTAGCACTCTCAGGGAAGATGCTTTGTGAGCTGGAGACCTTTCTGAATTAAATATTTTCATCTGCCAAAAAGTGCATGAACAAGCCAGTTGAGATGATTCATTTTTGTGCCAGACTTATCACTGTTTCAGCTGGGGGAAAAAAATATTTAGGGGACAAAAACTAAGTCTTATGTTTCAAAATGTTCTACCAAAAGATGTGCTTTTTCATTTCAATGTTTCTGTTGCTCCCTGATTTTGCCTAAAATGAGAACTGAAAACAGAACATGATGCACTTTATGAATGAAATGTTTTTTCTGATCAAAAGTAAATTGTGTATTTGGGGGTGGGGGAAAAACATCAAAACAAAAACATAGTTTTAATTCTCATGATTTAAACAGAGAACGTTGGATCTTTATCATCCTCTCATTTGAATTAATTAGGAGTGCATGAAAACCAGGATAAGGTGTTTTAGTTCTTTCTGTTGCTGGAGATGGAGTGTTTGTGCATGAAATGTACAAAGCTGTTTAAGCCTTACATTTTAATATGATATATTTATGGAAAAAAAAACACTACTCACATCATCATGTCTTCAGTTCCAATGAAGATTGTCTTTCATATTGATGGAAAACACAAACAAAATCAAGCCAGTGTGGCTCAACACATGAAAGTCCTGGCAGCATACCCGTTCCTCAGCTGTGTTCATCTTTCTCATCTCTCATGATATAGTATCAGTTATTGTTACAGGCTCCAAGTCTGGACAAGGCCTGAATTTCTATGGAAAAAGACAAACAAACACTGATAAATCTAATTTAGGGAAGTGGCCTGTTCTTTGGTTGTTTGCTTATTTAAAGCAAAACAAGCAACTGTGTAGCAATTCACAAGAAAATCTCAACAGATAACTAGCAGGAGGATTTTAATTGGTTTTTCTTCTTAGATCTGGAGAGTGCTAAATCTGCTTTTTAGCTTTGTGAATCAGGTTTGTGAGTATTTTATTATTGTTATTATCCTATTGGAAACTTCAGGTGGAATCATAAAGAAATCCAATTATTATCCATGGTTTCAATCACAATACACAAAGCATTTCCAACAAGAAAACTATCTGGATTTGTGTGCGAAAACAAGGGCAGATTCACAACTGCAAACATTTTAAATGTTTTCCAGGTTTTGAAAGTTTATCAGCTTGGAAAACGTATCTCATTCCTGAAGTGAAAGACCCTGTAAAGAAACACAACTACTACTTGGAAATACTTGTGAATGTAACACCTGCCTGTTCTTGAAGGTGTTGGAAGCCAAGACTGAAGATGTATCACAGACATAGCAACCGTCTCACCTGGGACAACACTGAGACCTCCAGAGCTGATGGCACATGTCTGTACAGAGGGAGAAAACAGGGCACCTGCTAGAGCTGTGGTACAGCAACCCCCAGCATCCAAAGGCTGGGAACACGCTGACCTACACTCATGCTTATCCTCAGGTCCCTGTCTGACCAAGCAGCCCTACCTCCATCACAAGATTAAGGTGTAGTGGCAGCCCCACAAGTGCTCTGTGGACCGTGTCACCCCAGGCTCCAACATCCCTCATTTCTGTGTCCTCCACTACAAGAAACCTACATGTGGTCTGAGCGCAGGTTCTCTTTAAACCACCTAGCAGGTAGCTCTGCCTTCGGCCAGCCTTCCTGGGCATCCTGCCTGTCAGTGCCGGGGGTGCTGATGGGGCAGCTGGGGGCCACGGAGCCTGCCAGGCCTCCGGGTATGGCAGGAGAAGCCATCTCAGGGAGTGCACGAAGCTCAGAGAGACGTGAGCTTTCCGCCAGGGAATAGCAATGTGGCTGTCCCACATTAGTCCCTAAGGAAGGTCCTGTGGATGGCCAGCTAATTTGGTCCTGAGTTCACCTTACAGCAACTGCTGCACAGCAGTATGGACAAAACCCGTGAGATCTGCTCCTGCTAATGTAGAAAAGTAGAGGTGTCCCTCTCCAGGTTCTCCTCTGAAGCCTCTCTCTTTTCTCACACACATATTTGTTTTCAAGATGAATGCTAAAAGCAACAGGTCTTCTTTGACCTTCATACCCTGCTGGGAGCCCACTAACAAAGAGAGTAACCTCTAATTTGGGTTTCATGTCTACTCCATCTAGTAACTCTGATGAACAACCCCAAACAACAGCCTTATAAGACTTAGAGAGGACCCCAGAATGCAACAGACCCACTGGAGTTGTGCCATCCAGGTGTCTGGTAAGTGGCAGCAGGTATGGCCCAACACTAGCATTTCCACCACCAGGTCCTCAAAGCCAGCGCTAGGCAACAGACTGCTTATAGTGCTTGTGGCGGCCACCTCGTACCTTGTAGTACTTCCTGTGTTTCCTTCTGAGGAGGAAACGAGTCTGGTGGAGAAAAGTCAGCCTCGTGGGATACTTCTGAGAGCCGATAATCATCAAAGAGGATAACAGAGAGGACAGGTTACTGTTAGAGAGCCAGCTGCTAAGTTGGACACTATAAACTGTGCATTTTGAGAGAGCTATGTGTAAAACCATAAAGTTTGGGGAAAAAATATAGGCTAGGGAAGCAGAAACTTTGATAAAGATGCTGTTTCTTTCTAGCAGACATAGCTGTGTATAATTTCATGGTATGACATTTGATCAGAGAGCTAGTATAATCTTTGGATGTGTAGCTACAGTACTAAAAAAAAAATCAGGAAAGGTGACATGACCTCTGTACTTAAGGTTTCAAAAGCACCAGCCTTCTCACCCCTTAGGACCACTGGTATCTTCAAGTCAGATGTCTTACTGTCATGGAGTCAAGTCAGATCTCTTAGTCCTCTATAACTTGTCTCCAGCCCAGCCTTTTTCCCACTCTGCTTTGAGAACACGACCCCTGCCTGTGGCTGCCTCTCTGTACCTGCCCCCCTCCTCCGTCACCATATAACGCTAAAGCTTGTAGATACACTTTCTTCCGCACCTCACTTCCTGTGTGCACAGATGAACTCCCCATAAACATTCACGCATTTTCTTTTCTACTTCATTTCATGTACTGCCATAAGGCTTTCCTCCACTTTGCCGTCTGCCAAAGAGCTGGAGAAAGGTCCAACTGCAGTCATGTCCCAGCTGCTGCAGCGACACCACCATGCTAGCAATGTTGCCATCTCATCTCCTTGGTTTACCCCTGGCCACAGTTAGCATTTGTACAGCATGGAGCACAACGGTGTCCTAGGTTCCCTAAGTGTGGTGGTTATGTCTAAAGGGGAGGTGGTTTGGAGAATACTTCTGGGCTTGTGGGTCCTGCCACAAATGTTACCCATGACCAACTGCAGTGAAGAGATGATGGTGGATGCTACCCTTTTGTATTGTATGGACCATGGTTAAGCCCTCAGGTGGGGCCAGTGGGATACTGTTACACTGGCATGCACAGACAGCCTTGGTAGGACCGTGTAGGTACAGCTTCTGGTATGGCAAATAAAAATATTAATGGCAGAAAAGTGTATCAGTTCTGACCGGATTTCTAGGAAAGACTTTACAGAAGAACTGTGATTACAGATAGGAAAAAAACCACCCAAAATTTTTAAAATTAAAGAAGCATTTCCTTTGAAGAAGTTCAAGAACATAGTCTAGCTTTCTTAACAAAAAAAAAGCAGATCCATGGGCTAAAAACTGTATCCCTGGACAATGCAAATTCAATGATAGCATAGCTGATGAAGATGCAACAAAACTCAGTGTCTCAAAATTAAAGCCAGGTATGAGCGGGTTATAGAAAAGAAACACATTTTTCATAGTGAAGGGAATTAACAAAAGGAAACAATATTTCATGTTGTGTACCGGATTCTTCACCTCTAGAAATGCCATCATCAAGACAGAAAGGGTTTTTCTCAGCTGATGTGCTCGGGTTCAGAAGAGAATCAATTCAAGGAAAACTCAGTTCAAGGAAATCCAAGAGATGACGTGATATGTCTGAGATCAGTCTCTGTGATCAGTTTGGCCCCATGATCTCTTTCAGCAGGAAATCTTCCGATCCCCAGTGGCACTGTGACTGTCTCTAAGCTTTAGCCTTTTATGGGGTGACAGTGACACAACCTACAGCCTTTCAACAGGAACTTGCACTTAGGGAGCAATGCAACAGTAAGTGAAGAAGAAATAACCTCCTTACCCTTTCTTTTGCTGTCCTCTCCCCCCACCCATCACAGTTTCTCTGATCCCACTAAATTCTCCTTGTTTTGTCACCAAATGGAGGCTTCAGTTTGGTATGCAATTCAATGGAGCTTTGTTTGAGCAAATGCCTGGAAAGACCTTCTAGAAACTGTTCTTACCAAACATTCAAAGTAATGCCCAAACATGCAGGCAGCCTCTCCCTGTTGCTCAAGATTATTCGACCTGTCATTAAAAAGACATTGCTGTTTAATCCTCATTCTTTCCATGCTTCGAAAAAAAGACATTTCAAGAAAAGGGGCAGGTTTTGTTTCTGGAAGCAGTTGTACGTTTCAGTTTCCTGTTGAGTTTCATGACAGTTTCACTCTTAATAGGTGTGATTTTGAGACTGCGTAACTATGCCTGCAGCATTGTATTTCTGTGTTTTGGGTGTGTATCACACAATTATAGCTACGGCTGAACCACTGGACATGGGAGTGCTCCTCACACTACACCAGTGTGAGACCATGGGTGCATTAGCTCATCTTCCATGCCCCGGCCACAGTGGAGAGGAACAGCTGGAGACCAGGAGCCCGCTGCATGATCAGCTCAGAAACAAACTGCATGACTTACACTTGTTACAGCCAGTAATTTAACATGGACAAAATTGTAAGGGGAATTATGAAAGCCATTGGTTATAAAACAAAATCAGGCCTTCCATACTTGTGGAAGGCAAAGTCAGGACTTGGCACTCATGTAAATAAGCAACAGGCGTTCATGCAGCAGGCTGCAGCCTAGCAAGCAGGTATCCCTGGGACCTCAAGGCTGGATGCAGTTGCTGTGTGAGCAGTGGAAGCACCAAGGGGCTGGAAGCTGGATGCTGATGTGCAGAAACCCCCTTCTCCAGTTCCCCATCTCCGTATCACCCCTGTGAGCTACTCACTTGCTGGATGATTAGCGGGTTCGGGCCACAGGTGCTGTAAGGAGCAGGCAGCCTGCCTGGTCTAGATACTTGGGTATCTACGTCATTGCCCAATTCAAGATCAGCCTCACCTAGACAGGCAATATGAAGACAGTTAAGATATCTAATCACAGATCAAGCCCTCTTTTTTCTGATAGTGGAGAGAAGAGGAGAAATGCCAGCAAAGGTGGCACTCCCAGGTGATCACAGTTACACATACCTTCTGCTCAGGTCCATCTGGACAGGGCTGAGCAGCCAGCAGAAGCCATGACACACATGCAGAAGAGCTTTTTTCATTCTTGCATCAGTTTTCAAAGCCTGGGGCAGCAAAATAGGCAGCAGTAGTATCTGTGCTGCACTTTGAATCCGAACCGTATGTCAAAAGGGTGCTGGATCATTTCTATCACAAGAGTGAAAGACGCAGCAAGGTAATAGGATTCTGTGTCCCATAAAAATCCACTTTTCTCAGAAAATGAGCGTGTGTGTCAACATCTCTGTCTTTGAATGGAGCATGGACAGCCACTGTGATTCATCATTCACAGACCCCTGCTGGCCAGGGATTCAAAAGTCTGACAAATCCCTCATGATAAGGGAATAAATTGTAATCAGCTGTTGTTACGAAGATTAGACACACATTTATTACAGATGTGTCTGTCGGGGCAGCACACAACACACGTCACAAGCTCTTCTAGTGGCAAAGTCATGTTCTCTCAACACAAAATTGAGAGGACAAGGGAACAAAAAAAAGCATCTTGTGGATTGCATGGTCTGTTTCATTTCAGTTAAGGATCACAAATCAAATGGATTACCAAGTCACAAACACTTCTTACAAAGCAAAGCAAAGACAGATTTGCCTGTGCACTGAATCTCATTTCAGAGCTTCGCTACCGCAACTTGCTGCCACTATTTGAGGGGAGCACTTTTGTGCTTTTCTCTCGGCTGCAGATCTGAACCGTTCAGAGCGAGGAAGTTGACTGAAATACCGCTGAAGACAAATAACAGGTCATTTCAAGCCCTATGAGCTAAAACATTGTGAAACAGGAGTATTTCACTATGAAATAACAGGCAACCTAACTGCCTAGGAGCTGGGCCATAAATGTAATGTCTCAAGGAAAGTTACCTCTCACAAATGGTTTGAACTAACTTCAAATGTGTCAACTCGGAAAAACCCAAAGCCATACAAAAAATCTTGAGGAAACAAGACTCTTTCCTCTCTCCATGTCCCTCATAGTGACTACTAATCAACTTTTACACCCACAAGGCACACTATTCAGCTTTTGGATGGCTTTTTTTGGAATAATCCAGGGAAAACACCTCTCTCACTGTGATATCTGAGAATGACAGAAAAAACCAACCAAAACAAAACAACAAAAAAAAACCACACAGGGGATTTTTTTTTTTAGAAACATGCCCTCGGGTGAAACTAGGGAATGACTCACCACTCAGGTAGCCAGCTTAGGTGGAAACCAAGAACATCTGAGGTGTCAACCAGTGATCAGAAACTAAGGTCATAAAAACACCACAAACACTTTTGTCATTGAAATGAAACTAAAAGTTTTCCAAAACTTTCAGAAACAACTACCTGTGTGGCTGCTTCCCAAAAGGGCCCCTGGAACAAACAAATCCTGCATTAGCTAGTGTCAGGCTACAGAGTCCAGCCCAGCTGGATCAGCTCCTCTGCCTTTGGAAGAGCTCCTTCCACTTTCCTCCAAGCACCTCTAAAGAGGCGTTGCGTGGGTACATTGGAGGACAAAGCTGAAACTCTTCCAAGACTGCCTAAGAGAAGAACTACTCAGTCAAGAAAAATCATTAACAAATGTCAAACTGTAGGGAGTGCAGGCAAGGAGGAGAGCAACAATAAGAGCTAATGCTTTTTTATTTTTTCTACATGCTATTTGCATCAATTGATGTTACTGGGAGTTGCTTCCATATAGTGTGAAGTGGCATTACAGTTAGAAACATACAATTTTAGAGAGAAAATGGTGGTTTGTTTTTTTTTTTACCAAATGGTTACTTTGGAAGTAAAAGAATCTTTCACTGCTCAAAAAAAAAATATGTAAAAATAATGAAATCTAGAGAACGAGAGCCAGACTTCTTTCTTTTGCGAACTTCAGTTCATTGTACTTTCACAGACCTAAGCAGAAATGAGGAGAAATGTTCCTACACTTTGCATATGGTGAATTGGGCTAACCTGTGAGTTAGAGGTAAAACGTGGCCTGCAGCTTAGCTGCAGAAGTTAGCTGTAGATATGATACCAAACTATTACGAGGCGGAGTTCAGTTCCCGGTCAGGGTGTCCTATTTTGCTTTTGGTTAACTTCTGGTTTGCTTTTCAAGTGATGTCCATTAAACTGTATGGTTTGCTGACTGAAGCAGTTTTTATCTACTGAGTCCTTCCAGCAGCTTGCCATAAAGCTATTTAGTAAAACTCCTGAGTTTCCCAGTTGAATTCTCTTGGTGCCAAGCAATCCAGAGAGCAGTTTAGGGACAGATTTCCAAGCCTTTCATCTCTGGGCTGCCAGTAGGAATGTATGACTGAATGTCTGTGGACTGCTTAGTTTATGCTCTCTTGCTACCATTTCAAATAATATCCTTTAGAAATAATAATAAACTCTACTTAGAAACTATTCAGGGTTGGAAAGAAGTTGTCCCAGTACTCCTGCTGAAAACTGTCTTCGGACTTCCCTGTTTTGATGGAGCAGAAGTACATTGTTTCCTGCCTGAACTCAGTAAAGACAAGTTTGTATGCATTTGTTTCTGTGCCCACGCTAACTTCCCTTCAGTCACTTATTCCCTACTGGGATGAGGACAGTACATGCTGCTGTCTGCACTAAATTCTTCTATATTATACATATGTAGAGCCAAATGGGTCCTTTTTTAACCTCTGGGTTTATGAGTATGCAGCAGTATGATGGAGGAGTGAATCAGAAGCACATTCCATTATTTTTTAGAGTATTTCTTGCACTCATTCAACAAATATATCATGGAGATAAGCTTCTAAGGTTATGCTGGCTATAACACAGAACAGCAACTTTTTGCAGAGGCCAGGGGAAATGTGTTGTTTCGTAAGGGGACTCCAGTAATGCCAAGTATTCGTATTGCAGTGAGAGCATGGCAAGCGACATCATCCTCAACACAGGTCATGAAGATACGTATTAGCAATAACTTGTCTTTCACACAAACTTTGTGAACTCTGGGTGTTTCAGCTTTTCAGATGGGTGAGTGAAATGCACTATCTAACCATGAACAGATTTTGTGATTTGATGGCATTCCCATGTTGGCAAGAGTCCAGGCAGCACCGATTCTCTGCAAACAATTATGCAGTGCACTGCAAGAAGTCTGGCTAAACAGCTTTGGAAAATTGATTTAAATTCCCCATACACTGCCCATCAGCTGAAGATTTAAGCTGTGAACTGGTCAGAAGATACAACATTATGACAAAGTTAAAGCCCTTAAGCATTATCAGGTCCTGCAACTCAGTCATACATGTTGGTAAAATACAGGGATACTTACTGACCTTAATTTGGTGTTGCTGCTAGCACTATCCCTAAATAACTTTGGGGAATGATTTGGTAAGTAGTGCATTTCAGAGACCATGCACATAGCCACCTTGTTTTGGACGGTGAACCAGTTTACCAGCTGGTCTGTGCTTTCTGGTGTCAGTGCTTGGCAATATTCCTGGTCACGTTTAATTTACCGGTATAGATTCAGTCTATGTTGCTCCTTTGTTAAATTAGGTTTAGAAGTTCAATTCTTCCATCTATTTGGTGCTAGTGTCAAACACAGTACCCTGTTGTTTTGTAGGGAGAAGAGCAGCTGAGATGAATGTTTATGGCAACTGAGTTTGCACAGTTAACTCCCCAAGCAAAGCCAAAGTCTCAGTCAACCCACTGCCAAAAAAAAATGTTTCCAAGTTAGCTAAAAAATGTAATTTGGCACTGAAATTCAACCAGCATACAAGGTCCTACAGTAAATGGGATAACTTCTTCTCTTTTTTTCTTTAAATTGAAATCAGACTTTTTTCATTTAGCCATTGCAGGAGGGTGTAGGAGTGACTAAACACAAGGACTGAATCTTTAACAAAAATAATAGGCATGCCTAATAGCCTTGATAACAAAAAACGATACATAGTGCATATGTACGTACATATGTATACACATCTTTTATATTTATGTATGACTATATTTTATATAAAACCATTTTCATTTAAAAGAAAATATTATACGACTGCTTTAAATTAAATTAGGAAGCCAAATCAAGACTCTCAGACCATGCTCTTGTTTCATAAACTGAAGAAGTCAGTAGTGTGTGATGCAAATTACACAAGGATTGCTAGAAACAAAATTATTTGTGAACTTCATTGAGTTCTCTGGGTTAACGGCTGGAGGACTATGAACGGAGGACTGCTACATTTCCGAAGTGATGGCACAAGGCCTCCAAGGGATGCTAGTCCCATAGACCACTATGCCTTGACAAAATCAACATTCACACCATGAAATTCAGGATGTACCCTAAGAACACCGCATATCAGGACTAAAAGCACACATAAAAACGTGTATGAAAGAGATCAGTCTGAAATAACTTGGGAGAAGAAATCTGCTGAGGCGTTGGTGGAAGAGACATAAACCCACCTGTGAACGTCTCCTATTCAAAGGTTTGAACTGGACATAAGGAAACATTTCTTTACTGAGAGGGTGGTCAAACACTGGAACAGGCTTCCTAGAGGGTCTGATGCCCCAAGCCTGTCAGTGTTTAAGAGGCATTTGGACAATGCCGTTAATAACATAACTTCTGATCAGCCCTGAAGTGGGCAGGCAGTTGGACTAGAGGATCATCATAAGTCTCTTCCACTGAACTAGTCTAGTCTAAACTAGTCTGGTCCAGTCTACTAGGACTTAAAAAGTCAGTGCAGGAAATAAAACATCAACACCTCTGCAACAGTATGTAGGCTTACAGCTAAGAAAAGTACCTTGTACCATGTGGGATTTCAATCTCTGGAATCTTGGTCTCATTCTAACTATGAACAAAACCTCGAGATCTTCAAAATTGTTCCTAAAAACTGTCCGTTCTGTGATAACTTGATGATTTTGTTCCTACCCTTCTAAAAAGGACTTGGGGAAACAATGGAGCTGGGTAGGCTCCTTTGGAAAGTGGTCACAAAAGGAGGGCACCCCAGGGTCTAGCATCTGCTGTGCCACAGGGGAGCAGAGGACAGCCTGACACAGGGCTTGAGCCTGCCCTGTCAGGGCAGCCTTGAGAAGAGTCAGGGATTGCGGGGAGGTGTTCAGTCCTCCTGGCCGAAGGCGCAGTGTGAGCCCAGGGGAGGCGAGAGAGATGCCTGCTGTGGAATTTGAACCCTTCCCGCTTCTCTGTCCCTGCAGTGCAGCAGACAAACAATGTTTAGGACTTAATAGCTGCCAATAACCTTTTATTGTCTGCAAAGTGTTTTCAGAAAAACGTGATTTTGAGTGAATATAATCTTTCCGGGAAAAGGAAGCCTGATCCAGTAATTATCTTTGACAGTTAAATCAGCCCTTAACTTACTTAAAAGTGGTGATGGAGGAACAAGCCTTTGCAAGCTAAAGCCTTTCTGGAGCACATGGAGCCTGTTTCTTGCCCTCTAAGAATAGCATCCTTCCTAGTCAGCATTCCCCAGAGACTCCAAACATAACTGAGACCTGCAGCAGCAGCGTGCGTGCATGTGTGTGTGTGTAAGGAGAGGTGCTGCATCGTTGCCAGCCTATCTGCTCTGCTAAGCTCTGGAAGATCGTTAAAACCTGACAAAACTTGTTACAAGCTGCTTATAATGTCCAAAAGTATTTTTTAACTTGCAGTGGGGGAGGGGAGGCAGGAGCCCTGCAAGGAAGACGCCCAGTGCTAACCTGCTGCGGTGACCCACTGCCAAGAGCCAGGGTGACCAAAGACCAACTCCCCAAGGCACCAAAGGTGGTTTCCCCTCCCCTGCTGTGCCCGTGCCCCGAGGGCCCATCTGGCACTCTTAGCGTCAGCATTGGCGTCAGCATCGCCTCCAGCTGCTCCACTCTGCAGTTACTCTCCTTCTGCCCTGCCAGTGCCAGCAAACAGGATGGAAGGGTAGAAAGCTGTAGGAGACTTCAGTTGCCTGCTGGGAGCCCTCTTTGCTAGTTCAGTCCCCAGACTGGGATTTCTGCCCAGTGAGCATCTACTTTGATAAGCACCTACAGATTGTGCACCAAAAAGAATGAAGGCACCCAGGGAAGCCTAATAAATGTGGTCTTTGCCTACCATTTTGGAGAATGAACTTGCGCTGGCAGTGGCTGAGCCTCTGGGGTGATGGCTAGGACCAGCTGGTGTTTGGGAGGAGGATTCACATCAGAAGGTCACTCCAGCTGAGCTGCCCCCACACAGCTCTTTTTCCAAAGCAACTGGGAGAAGGTGACTAAGTCTGTTTTGGTTTGAGGGGTACAGTTGGATACTATCCGTCCATCACAGAGCTGTTTGCCTTTTGCTGACCTTGCTGCAGGACTCTGCAACCTCCTCAAACCCAGCTGAGCCTATTTGTGCTCCCTCTGAGCCAGGACTAGCTCCTTCCCACCCGCGGCATGTGGGCACGGGTGGCGAAGGGGGTCATGAGGAGATGCTCAGGGGATAAGCAACCAAGGAGCTCACGCCACCAACACCCCTGCCATGGGCAGCAGGGGACACGTGGAGGATGGCGGCTGGAGACAGATCCCTTTACGAGGCAATTACTGAAGCAGCACCTACTTGCAGACTCATAAAGTACAGGCAAGGGTGTGTCAGCATTTACAATACTGCCTGGTTTTCATAAATGCATTTTATGAGTTGCCTCAGAAGTGAGGCTTAGCACCCAAGGTCCTGACCCATGAGTAAATTCAGGACAGGGAGCAGCCTTGTCCTCAGAATGGCTGAGGGCGGTCGGGAGCACAAAGCGTGTCGGCTTTCCGTTTCTCTGTCTGAAGGAGCAAAGGTTTCAGCGGCCTGATAGGCAGCAGCCCTCAATTCATCGCCTGAATCATAACGCTATTGCCGTCTGGGCTCTTATCTCCAGCCAGTCATGTATAGCCTGCGTGCTGCCTCTTTGAACTCCCTTCCTCACCCCTCCATCTGGACACGCTTGGGAGGTCCAAGCTCCAGGCTGGGAGCAGGTGCCTGGGACAGCCACCCTCCCCACAACCCTGTCCTGTCCCCTCCCGGGCAGGAGCTGGGCAAAAAGACGGTCCAGGGGGGCAGTCTCTGAGCTGCACAACCCCCTGCTGATGCAGGACCTGGGGCTTCCAGCTTGGGTAGCGGCACAGCCACAAGTTCATGCTGGTAAGGCTGGGGGGTGTCAAGAGCATCAGGGAAAGCAGCACAAAGGCCATCGGAACTGGCATTTAAGCTGTTGTCAGCACCTGCCTGTTGCCTGGTGGATGTTTTATAATCGAGCATGAACAGCTATCATTAGAGCTTCAGCTTTTCTCCGTGTTTGTTTACAAGTTGGAGAAGGTTTTGAATGCAATTGGGAAGGATGTGGACAGGCTTCTGGCAGAGAGAACAAGAGTAAGAATGAGATCTAGCGGCAAAATTGAACTGCTTTCAAGAGAAAGAGCGAGGAAAAAAAGAAAAAAAAACAAAAAAAAACAAAAAAACCAAACAACCCACAAGCCAGAGAAGCCCCATGCCAGCAGAAAGTTGATTTCTTTCATCCTGGTGGGGCGGGCTCCTTGTGGGCGCAGCTCCTGGCCGGTCGCCCGGCAGCGTAGGTGGGTGGTGTGCTCTGTACGAGAGTTCAGGGCTGCCAGATGAGCCGTATCACCTACAGAGGGAACTTTGTCCTTTCAGCTGCAAACTACTCGCCTCTCTCGAGCAAGCACGGGTGTTCTGGCTGAGCCCTTATAAAGCAAAAAAAGCGGGAAGCTGCCAGGGCAGCTTGCCCTGACAGGGAGTGATGTTCACCTCCATTCAGGGTGGAGGATGGCAGAGGTGCCCCAAGACACATAGGAGGGCTTGGGCAGGCTCAAGGGTGGCCAGAGGCAGCAGAAAACAACTGTAGAAGCAAGCAGATGGGGAAGACTCATTTTGGGAGCAAGGCGCGGAGGGGTTCGCATCCAGCATAACAACACAACACCCACCGGTACTGTATATACAAAGGCCAGACACAAGCGACAGTAGCCATGCCCTGAGCCAGAGCCAGCACAGCTCCAAGACCCGTTTGGCTGTCCAGATGCTCACAGTCACATACCTGCCCCCACAGGGGCTTATTTGGCTTGAAGCAATGCTTCAGCCGGAGTAGGGGTGGCTGCTAAGAGCTTGTTTGCAAGGCCTCAGAGTTTCTGTTTGGCACATTCCCTATTGTGCGTATTGTTGGTGCAACACCAACAGATTGCAAAGTGTTACGCTGCAGCAGCCACGTGCCACACGTAGTAGGGTTCGTCTGAGGAAGAAATGCCCTGTCACATCTGTTCCGAAGAAAACCGAGCTATGATCCTGCTGGCCATGCCAAGGTATACCGGAGAAGTACCGTCTACGCCTCTTCTGGAGCTGAAGGAGGTGAAACTGTGACCTAACATGCTCTGCACCTGTCATGGGACTGCACTAAGTCATTCAGGCTGTGTCATTTCATTCACTTATCTCTGTGATTCATTGATTCATTGAGGATGGTGTAAATGTTCACTGCTCTTTTACACATTGCCACAGGAAAGTGTTCTCCACAAGATGCAACACCGTATTTTCAGCTGACCAAGCAATCTACGTGTGTAAAATGACCAGGCTATGCAAAGCAGATGTAATGGGATCATCAAACCCCTTATAGGTGTAGGAAGGCACTGGAATGGGAAAGAATTAAATTTCCCTGCAGTTCGCTGAGGTCACTCACCACAAAGATGTGGGGTGGCTGAGTGTGGTCTGGCTCCACACCACACGCTGTTACTCCTCATTTACCTCAGCAGATCTTCCTGGTGTGGCTCCTGCTAGATGCGTATCTCACACACAGCCACATCCCTGGGACTAGTTAGCACTGATGATTCGGCCATGCATGGGACCTCCTTGTCTGTGCCATGGCCATGGGGACAGTTTTGTTCTCTCTCCCCACAACTCTAAACAGCAACATCCCATATTTCCTTCTCCATGTCTTTGGCAGAGGGGAGCTCCAGCCCCCATGTAAAAAATACGTAGATCTTTCTCATCCTGAAAATGAGAGATGCTCTAAAGTCCCCAGCATTTTCATTTGCTGAGCACACATCTGTAATGGCCAGGGTCAATGAAAACAAATATGTCTGCCATGAAACAAAGCTAGAATAAAAAATCACAAATAGTTCTGCTACATGCTTTTCCCAGAGACCCCAAGAATGCAGCAGCAAGCATCATCATGCTTACCCCCTCAGATCACAGTGCAGCATCAGCCCACCACCCAAAACTCCTGAAAGGTTCGTTCTTTCGCTCTCTCCCACATATGTGAATAGCAATGTCCAGCTACATACCTGGCAGCTCATAAAGGTGGAAAATAAAGCTCTCAGACAAGTTAGGTGAAGCCCATGGAGATGGCCTACACATACGGTCCAAAGAAATGAAAGAGCTGGTACTTGCTGGACTGAAGTCACATCTTACTTATCGGCGTTTGCTCTCCTTTAGCACATGTGGTCAAGCACCTCCCTGAAGCCACAGTGAAACTTGGACTTGAGGGTGGGACCCTCAAAAGCATCTCAAACCCTTCTTCCTTCAAGCTGGTAAAGAAATAAAACAGAAGTCACCAATCTCTTATTCTGTCCTGTACTATTCTTAAATACTTGAGAAGTGTGCCACAGCACAGAAGGAAAAAAAATCCTTGGTCTAAGCAGTAGCTTTTGGTCTCTGTGCAGTGCTGTTGCCCTGAAGATCATGAAGAGAGGTCCTGGGGAAAGCAGTGGTGATGACAGAGTGGTGGCTGCACAGGCACAAGCAGGGCCCTGTTGGCTGTGTCCCCGCGTCCCCACGGCACAAGGGCTGTGGCTGAAGCTGGCATGAGCCCACCAGCTCCAGTACGAGGCCACTCATGAGGTTGGAGAGAACCCTACTGCAGTTGAGAGAGGGCTTCAAGTAACCTGTTGCTAAATTGTAATGCTTGTTATTTTGCTCTTTGACATATACTTCTTCAATCTTTTGAAAATAGGGCCTGGAAAGAAAAATAGCTGCTGCCTGAGACTCCTGCATTGCACGTGAAGACTGTGCAGACTGAAATGTGCAGCCACATGTTTGGTACGTAAGGGACACTGTACTATATAGATACTGGTTTTTTACAGGAAGGTGGGTCTTTGCAAACACATCAGATAGGTCTTCACTCAGGGTATATTGCCAGATGGTCAAAATAGCTGTTTCTTCAGTTTCTTCTTCTACATACACAGGAGTGGGCTATATGCAGGATTTCAATTTTTGCAGTTCTAAGTAGGACTTGTACCTCTAAGTTAGGGTAAGTAAGTACTGGTAAATGTCTAGATTTTAAAAAATGTCAACGAGAGCAAAAACCCAGCCCTCTCCTTCTGCTCCTATCCAATGCTGAGTTCCTAAGTCCTTAAGATCCAGATCATCAGCCCTGGCCCTGATTTTCAAATGTCTTCATAGAAGTCCAAGGCAAGCCTGACATCTTCTTTTAGCTGCTGCAAGGAGGTTAACAAAATCACCCACTTAAAAAAAATAAAATAAAATGCTGGCCTCCAAATCTCCACTGCCTAAAAGAGTTTGCCAACACTCTTCAGCTGCCTTCCTGGGAACATTTAATGACAGTTTGCTTTGCTCTACATGCATGGGTAATATATAATCCTTGTGCCACCACTTGCTTTGAGCATTCTTCATGACTGGAGGCATTTTTTTTCCTTCTTGCTTTTGATCTCACTGAGACTGTTATTCCTGTAGTAGCAAAGCTATTTGTCCTTTTAACTAAGCATGTGGTAATCCACAAAATCCATGATTCATAATGAAATTGGCTTCAGTCTGCAGGAGTTTAATGGTTGTCTCAACCCAGTACAACTGGCAATTTTGGCACAGAGCAGCTGCAACCCCTCCTTGAAGTAATAACATCTAAAGTGTTGGACAAACTGGGTAGTTGATGATAACCAGTATAAAACATGATATACAGCATAGCTCTGGGTAAATTAGAGTGCACTTTAATTTGAGCTTGTGCAACCATGTTTAGCAGCAGTTGGTGTTTTGACTGTGTTAGCTGTAAAATTAATATTACAATTGGACTTGATTCTTAAAGATCAACTTTGAATCTTTTAAGACCACCAGCCATACTATGCACTGACTTAGACCAAGACAAGTGGAGAAAAACAATGTATTTATGGTGATGCTCTTTAATTACAGAACAAAAGGTGTCCAAACATATGCTGCACGGGGAGCTGTAACATTTTTAAACTATAATTTTTTTCTTAGGTGATATATATATTTCTCTTGTGTTATATACTTGCTATACTATTAAAATATGTTTATGTCTTTGTACTTAAATAAAAAATCTGGGAAGACATGCTGACATGACATTCCACAAAACTTAGCTGATGCCCTAAGTAAATACAGTCCCTTCATCATGCACAACCTTAAATGCACTTGCTCTGCTCCTTGCACTCTGTTAAAATGTACATTTGAAGTGGCATTAGTTTCAGTCCACTGTCCCAGAGTATTTTACTAAACCTGCCATGCAAT
This sequence comes from Limosa lapponica baueri, assembly GCA_002844005.1. Lineage (NCBI taxonomy): Eukaryota > Metazoa > Chordata > Aves > Charadriiformes > Scolopacidae > Limosa > Limosa lapponica. Next base: position 105,971 of record KZ505795.1, on the reverse strand, counting down.
GAAACCACTTGCTAACCCTAATCTGCAACAAAGAACCTGTCCCCTGATTCAGAAACTATTACATGCCATGGTTTATAAATGATAGTTGGTTGAGACATTCTTTTTACTTGTAGGAGGAAAAAAAAATAGTCTATTTCTAGCTGTTACTGAGTATATACAGCTTTCTGGGTACGGTGAGTGAAGCCGAGCCAGTCCTTTGTTTCCTTTGATCCATTAAAGTCTGAGCCCATTTCCTTCTGTCGGAGCAACATCACAAGCAGCAGTGTTCAAAGCAATGTTTGTTTTCTCACCCCCTGTTTATGCTTCAGCTTTCTCAAGGATGTTCTTGTTGGTTTGAAATTTCCCAGGATTAATTTTAGCTAGTAAGTGATTTTTTTTCTTGGAAAGCCATAACCAGCAAGCGCCTTAATGAGTACTCTTGGCATTCTAAGAATGGACACTGCGTCCCTTTAAAAGAAAAAAATGCCAAGTGGCCTTTGTGCTTCAGCTACTCTAGGGTAAAAATAACCCGTCCTTAAATAAGCTTGGGTGAAATTGGAAAAGACTGACCAGAATGGTTGAAGGGAGACTTGGGAGGAAGAGGGGAAAGACTGGGAGTGTTGAAAATATCTGAGCACAAAGAGTTTCATGTTTTGGGTGCTTTTATACATTTTTCACAGAAACAGCTAAAGATGGAGGGAGCAAAACATATGTCCAGCACAACACAAAACCAGGTCTTCTTGTGAGGTGATGGTTCTTATCCTGACTGGTATAAGCTTGATGTGAAGGTAAAAATGACCATATGCATCTCCTTGAGGCTTTAAAAACACCCACAAAATCTGTAAGCAAATACTAAGATTTACCCAAACACTGCTATTTTTGGCATTTTCAGTTTCCTGCAAAACAGCTTTCATCTGAGTGATGCTGATTGCCCGATGCCTGCACCAGACCCAGGCAGCCAGCACCCATTCTTGTTGCCAGTTTCCAATTCACCATCTAAACTGGGGAGAAACTGCTCCCAGGAGGCACTGGGGGAGTCTCTCTTTGCTGGGAGCAGCACACATGGGTGCCCAGTACCCACGCACGGGCACCCTGGCTCTAGCTGCTCCTGCCTGTTCAGGCAGCCAGGGTGAGTTATAACCCACAGCACCACACAGGTGATGCTTTCCCTTCAGCCTTGCTTTGCAGTGTGAAGGGTTTTTTTCCCCTCCACTGATTTTTCAAGATGGAAATCCCTTTCTTCTCCTCAGGAACGTGCACCTGGAGCTCTGAACTCAAAGCAAACCCTGCCTTCGGTTCGCCGGTGGTGGTGGTTTTCAGATGGGAAAAAGCTGGATCAGAAGGTTGCTGGGGTGCTGGGGCACTGGTCCATGGTGAGAGCAGCGGTCCCGGCCAAAGCCCCAGAGAAATGATTTTGCTATTATCCTGCATGGGCTGCCTTTTTTCTTTCTTTTTTTTTTTTTTAAATTTTTTGCATAAGAGTTATGCTAGGATTAATGCTGCATCGCCACTGCTGCAGTTTGTTGGGACTCTGTTTGCTAGTTTTGTGTATCCATCCTCAGCCTGCACGTGTCCACCTTCCCAAAGTGTGGGTTTGCACTCCACATTCAATGGAGATCCAAAGGCTGCTAGGGCTCCCATGAAGCTCACCACAATGCGCCCACCTTGGGCAGCTTGCAAGTGCTATTCTCCTTTAGTAGCATGTCCTAAATGATGACAAATTAGAGTTTCTATTAAAAATAAGCCAACAAAAACCTCCATTGCCACCCAAATACATGCACCTGAGAGGGGATCTGAGATGAAATGCTTCCATGAGACCCTCTTGGTGGCATGGGCCCCACTGTAACCTTGCCCTGTAGGGCATTAAGGAAACCTCAGAGATGGGAACAAGTGTGAGGATGTCAGCTCTCCAGCTGGCTTGCCAAGACAGAGATCAGTATTTGCTGCTGAAAGTTTTGGGTGCCACCCTTTTGTTCACAGCTTAGGTGAGCTACTGGAGACCACCAAAATACCTGTATCTTTCCCATCGGCTTGGATGGTGCAGCATTAAAGCTGCAACCACCACATCCCTACAGCCTTCTAGCAAGGGGACATGGTGAAAAAACTTTCAAAGGGAAACTGTGTTGCCTTTTCCAGGTGATTTTCACTGCTTTGCTATGAGGCCTTGTGGTTCCCTCCTTTTCTCAAAGTCTGGGCCCTTGTGTGGGCACCCAGACCAGAACACAGAGGAGATGTCCCTGCCGAAGCACTACTGGCTCTCCTCCACCCCTGTGCCATGGTGGGGAGTGCTCCCATGTGCCCAGTTCCCTGTGAGGTAATTAGAGCCCTTAATTTTCAAAGATTATATATTTCAGCCATCTACAGAGGGGAGGAAGTTTGCTCTTCCTACCAGGGCTCCACCCAGCAGCAGTTTATCTCCATCCAGATAGGGTTGAAAAGGCACTTGAGCCATTTGCAAGTGTGGGCAGATCAGATAAAGGTGATTTAAGGAAGAAGAGGGCAGAAGAATTGCCTCAGCCCGCTGCCACCACACCAGGGAAGAAAGGTCTTCTGAGCCACTGAACGGCACCGCCGCATCTTTTGGAGATCTTTCAAAATAAACTCCTAGCAAATGCTATTCAAAAATCTGGGCTAAGCAGATGATGCTGATACAACAAATATGTTATGACATAGCTTTTTTTAATTTACTTAGGAACATAAATAGCTTTGTTAATTGTCATTCCTTTTGAAACATTGGAAGATGTAAACAGTGTTTGGCAGCTGAGTGGGGAAATATATCTAAATTTCGGTGGTGACAAGGGAGATCATGTTTTAACAAACACAGCTTACAAAGGGCTTTGCAGTGCTCAGAGTGGAAAATTATCTGGAATTGCCTTTATTTTTTACAGCTTGATCTTATCCTGAGTTTCCAGACCCACAACAGCTACCGTAAAGCCCCAGGTCCTAGAATTATGGGGAAGCAGAACACAAGATTTTGTTTAAAACAAAAAGAGAGCACAGGGAAAAGAAAAAGAAATCTGTTTCTCCAGAGGCTGCAGAGGTGATGTGGCCTGGGCTCACCCAAAGACTTGGGGAACAAAAACGTACGAACAAAACTGCAGCTCTCCCCAGTTGCAAGCTGACTGTAACAGCTTTCTGGGGCTGGCTGATGGTGACACCCAAGGATGATGTGCACCAGCCCCTGTGGTGGGTGCTGAGGACCTCACATGAGAGACCAGTCTAATATAATGAAACCAGATGGCACATGGACACCCTGTTCCTCCCAGCCTGCTCCTTAGGTGGGGCTGAGATGATGGGCAGGAGGACCCTAGCCCCTTCCCGTAGCCTGACAGCCACAAAGGGAACGGACGGAGGAGGGCAGGTGACAGGGTGATTGCCAGGAACAGCCCTGGGTGAACCAGCCAGAGGTGGGTGCTGATCTCAAATCTGCTAGTGGGTGTTGCAGGAGGTGGACAACCAGAACTCTTAGCTGGGTATGGGATGGGATGGTACCTTCAGGAGGGGATGTCTCACGCTCCACAGGTACTGCTGAGGAGGTCCTCACCTCCATTTTAAGTTTCTTAAATGCCAGTGTAAAAGGGTCAGCCAAATATAGTTGTCATCACAGGGTTTGTCCCTAATTCTGCTACAAGGAGTGTCTGCACATTATTTGACCCTGATGCTGCACCACAGGGCCCTGCTCCAGGTGGGGGTGTGGAGATTGACCAGAGGACCCCAGAGGTCCCTTCCAGCCTACATGATCACATGCCCCTGCATGCCAGACCTCCCAGCCCTCACCCTCTCTCTGCTGCAGCAAGGGAGAGGTCCACACACACACCCTCCCGAAACACCCAGCTGCCTTCCTTGCTACATTAGCACATGCTTTTTCATGCCAAACCCACAACCCTTTTCCACTAAGTATGGATCTCGTGCCACTGAAGTGGAAACTGCAATCCTCGGGAGATGCTCCTCCCCTGTGAAGCAAGGGAGCCACATGCCTCCGAGGGTGCGGTGAACTGCCTGCTGGCTTTTTCGCTCATTAAGATTACTTTATTCATCCCTGTCAATGATGCTCATGAGTAAGGCTGCTACTGCAATTCATGGAAATTGCATACAACACCCCTCACAGATATGTATTTTTCCCTCTCAACGTACATGGTGTCACGTCTGTCTAAACACTCACGTTTGGTTTGTGAGGCATTACTGAAGGCAGAGGTCATCTCCAGCACATGCTTCAAATCCTCACTTATCTCCATCACCTATTCTTACTGTAGTCTAACAGCTTCGCCTCCTTTTCCTATTGACCTCACCTCCCATGTACAAAAGAGAGCAACACCAGTGCAGCTGTCATCTTGCTAACTCTAACCTCTACCACAATATTGCCACCCCCTGGGGACTTTTGTTGGTTTGGGGTTTTTGCTGTTGTTTTTCATAGTAAATGAATTCAAACTTTCTGCAACCAGTAAAAAGTCTAGATATGTTGTTCTGACACATAAATCTCACTGAATTTTTGCCATCCACGTCTTCATCCATTAATCTATGCCTTACCTCTGCCAAACGGGGCAGTGGAGAGTAAATGGAGTTTCTAATTCGGCAGTATGAAGTTTGCCCACTTTCCTATATGTCAAACAGGTGAGCTTGAAAAACACCCAGATTCACAACATAAAAAATATTTTCAGGGAAAAGTTATCAAAATCTCAAATTCTGACAGGAGAGGACATGCTGGTGGTTTTGGCAGTGTTATGTTGGTGGTTGGACTCAGTGATCTCAAGGGTCCCTTCCAACCTAGATGATTCTATGCTCAGTTGAGCCCCTCCCTCCATCACTCACAGCAGCAAGTTCTGGTACTGCTGTGTTTCTCCTGTCACTGCCATCTCTTAGACATTTCATGACTTGCTCAACCCTCATGTGCTGACCGAACCATTGCCCTGTAGACAAAGCTACTTTATTGCACTCCTCTCATATGTCTTATATCATAAGTGTTTCTCTCCCCAGCACTTCTGCTTAGGCCACAAGTTTTAGGTTCACCCTTACTCACATTATTTTTCTTTCTACATTCCCTGACTTTTTAGGTCTACCTCTCCATAGTGTTATGTTGGAACTATTATTATTTTGTACTTGCTTGCTACCACAACTGGAAATCCCTGTTCTATCTTACCATTTTAAACCCGGGCTACTGCAACTTCCCTCTTTGTTTTTATGTTCCTACACTACTTCTGATGAAACCTCAAGGAATACAGAATATCAGAATTAACAAAGTGTCTGTCTCATTTTTATCAATTCTCTTCCTTTTCATTCAGTCTTCTAGAGGAGATGCACACAAAATTAGTTGTGAAAACCAGTTGCTGCTTAGTCACAGGTGTGTACAGCATGCTACAATTTGAACCTAAACCCATCATGCTGGTCCTGTGGGTGGAGAACAACTTACAAAACGTAACTTTTAAAGGAGGTTGAGTAAACGTTTCAAGTCATCATAATGAATAAACAAATACACCTTGGTATTCTACTTAAGGAGACTTTCTAAGGGAAAAATCGTTTCCTGAATCACATTTCTGACCTCCCTACTATAGCTCTTGAAGACAAATAAAAAACAGGAAATCTGGTCTTTCTGACAGCAGGTACAGTGTTCTCCCCATTGACAATGCTGGAAAGGGACCCCCATAAAAATGCATTTCATTGTTGCCATAGTAAAATTATCTTTTAACAGAAATAGGTAGATCCTGGATTCAGCGAAACATTTTCCCAGCTAAACCTGACGAAACAGCATTAGTAGATGCTTTTTGATGCCAGCTCCCAGGCCTTTCTTACCACTGCATACCAGTTGAGTGACCAATCCACAAAATCAAGCACACGGCATCAATCCCTGCTCTCTGGGGGCTGGCATGAACAACGTGCTGGCAGCACAAGGCCATTTCACACCTATTGGAAAAGTCCACAGCCACAACTGAGCAGCTGCTGAGCAAGCAGTCTGGTGACAAAGGCAAAGCAGGGCATGCACAGGTCCTCTGAACACAGCCCAAGAGTCTCTGCTGTAATTCCCTTGGTCTTCAGAGGGCCACCACACACCAGGCTGTGGCTTCCACAGCTCCCACCCAGGCAAGGCAGGTGGGAAGATGTCTCCAAGTTGACTCGTTTCCCAGTGGCTGAAGGTGGGATTCCTCTCACCAGATGCCCACCAGGTGTGAGTTGGTGTGGAGATAAATCCCCTCTGCAGCCAGCTCCTCTGCTCTGTTTTAGTCACTTGCAATAGGATGGGGTGAATCTTGCTTTTGGAGGATATTATCTCCTTCTGTTGCCTATAAAGTGAGCCTGGGTGAGTAATTGAGCTGGAGACACAGTGTAAATGTCTAAGGTTACACAGGATGAATCCTTCCCCTCATCCAAAACCAGGTGAGCCTAAAGGAAAAGGCTTGAATGCACATATTTTTGTATTAGGTATTATTATTTCTCTGTTAGTCACATATTTGCACATTTTAGGAACACACAAATGAAATCAAGGTCTGTTTTTTTGGCTGCAGAGCCAGCAGGCACCAAACCCAGCCTGAAGTTCTCTTTTTAGAGTAAATATTTTTGGCATATGGAAGGAAAGACTGCCAAGTGAGGGGAACATTAGCAGAACTGCCTCACCAAACAGGCTGACAAATACCTACAGGTCCCTCATTCCTCACCTCCTGAGCTGGCTCTGGCAGCCTTCACTCGCCAGAGCAATCCTGAAGCCAAGGAAACCACGTGCCTGGGTAAGGTGAGCCCAAGGTTGGCTCCGTCAATCAGAGAAGAGGAACATGGTGCCAACAGCACTCACACAATTATCTGGCTCAGGTTTTGAAACCTCCGCTCAACAGCGATGATTCAGCAGTTGATTGCTGTTCATTTACTGGAAACTGCTTCTCGTCACTCAGAAGGAAAAACAACTGGAAAAGGCCTATATCGCTCAATTTTACATTAGACAAGACCATTATGGTCAATTGCAAGCTTAAAAAAAAAACATGTACAGGAAAGCTCCAAAATCAAAACATTTTTTTCTTTCAAGAACCTTTTAATTTTCATGTTATCATAATGTTCCCTTTATTTGCCTTCTGTTTTTCTGGCCTTCTGGGTGTGCACTTCCCATTTTTCTCTGACCTCATGGAGACCAGACTCTTTACTGTACATGTAACCCACCTCTCACAGACACATACACACATGAAATTTCCTCCTATAACTGGGAGCTGAGCACTGCAGGGGAAAATAAAAAAGAAAAATAAGTACACTTTTGCAAGACCAAAGAAAAGTTACAAGAGCTTATGTTGTACCTGGTATCCTAGCCAACATGCTGGACTAACCTGAGACCCTCCAGAGCAAAAAAGCATGAGCGGCCAGCACCTGTGGAAACAATTTTTGACTGGAACTGCCACACATGTATCACAGCCCATGGGAATGCAGGAATACGCAAAGTCCAGTGCCGAGCTTGACTGGGTAAGTCAATGGCCACTCCATAATTTCAGAAGGCCACGTCCCTGGGACTGCTGCTTCAACAAAGAGCAGTGTCTAGTCCTGGAAGTACCATAGTGAAGAGTAGTGGCTGGATCTGGTATCTTCACTGCACTGTTTCGATGTGTCATCTATCCACTGAAAGACTGACACCTGCTAGGAGTCTGCCCACAACCAGTGGTTAAGAGCCCAGTGTGCCACAGGTACATTTTACAGGTTATAGGGATGGATCCTCATCATTCAGTGTCACTGCAGTAATCTTCAAAATAACACAAGGCCCATTTGTTAACTCAGAAACAAAAGTATAGGTAATATTTGTTGCTTCAAGTCTTTTCTTTCTGGCCAGGTCATCTGAGTTCAGGTACCAGCCACCAGGAACAAACACTAGCTGGGAAAACTTACACCGTTCTCATCATATACACAGCTGTCCCATTCTCATCCATGCTTGCCCTGCCACTAACACAATGATCTCCTGAACCTTCACTTGGGCCCCTCGAGGCTGACGCAATGCCAAGAAGAGACTATCCCCTATAGCTGTTTGAATTCCACTTTACTCTTATTTCCAGGGCAAGCATGATCCTGAGACTATGCACACAACTTTGGTTTGGCCACAACTCCCTTCCCAGACCTAACAACTATGCTTGCATTTACATAGCAAACTAAAGATTGCGTTGCTCATCACAACTTCCCTTTCAACATATCAAGCGGTACTGTGGCTTCATCATGTTTGATACCCCCATCAGTGCTGCCTATGAGTAATGGGTGGACAGAGATTGCAACATTTTTTAAGAGCACGTGCCTGCGAAATTTCCACTACACAGGGGTGTCCGTGTAGCCTGCCTCATACAGTGACACTTAAGGCTACATCCTGCTACAGGCAGTATAAGATGTTTTTATCAGGTGTGTAATGGTGGCTAATGAAGAACTAACCAGTGGGAGTTGCACCAAACCATCCCACTTGCATGATATCATCTTTGCAAAGGGAAGCATCCCAGAGTTACATCAAGCTCACTCACAGTGACTCTCAGCCTGTGGCTTTCAGTTTCTGTGGGACAGCTTGCTTTGCTTATACATTCACCAAGATACCAGGACAGGTAACTCTCCTCAGCTCAGTTCTTCCAGGACTCGATGGTGCGATTTGGCAAGGCTAGTGAAGTGAACAATCCTAGGAATGCGATCCTCTGAAGCCATTTCCATGGGTATTTCCATGGGTTCAGTCATGCGTTCCACAACTTCAGACCTATCCCTGGTTACTGGAGCATTATTTACACATTCATGAAAAACATTAATTCACAAGTATATATAACAACTCCCTGGGGATTTTTCATATACATATTCTGAAATACATATTCTGAAATACTACCACATATTCAACAGATGCAATAATAACAGTAATTTGTGTCTGAATCCTCATCTTCTTTTACATGCTTTCCCAAGTGTCATCACAACTGCTGAACTCTTCTCTCACCAGGTCCCTCCCATCCCCACATAAAGTTAATGTAATTGGCCAGGTATTCTTAAAAGTACCTATCTTCTAATGGTGGAGCAGGGAAGAGTGGCCTGGGGGCTTCCCTTGCCTTTTGGGACCTGCCTTCTTACTAATGGCTCCAGTAGTCCCCCTTCCACCCCTGGTATCCATCCCAAAAGGGAGCTCTGGGGAGTCTTGTCCTAGAGAGTATGAAATCAGCTGAAGTGATGGTGGCACAAATGAAAGAAGGATGCAACATATGTGTCAGCCCACTCTCCTCAGTGATGAGGGGGAAAGGCATTTGGTTTTTATTTCACTTCTGGGCAGAACAAATAATTCCAGACTCTTGATCCCAAACTGATACATTTTCAATTTCTTGGACATCTTTGTGAATACTCTCAATGGATTCCCCTTATGCACGCTCAGGAACCAGGTGGTTTCTGGGATGTAGTTAGTGAGTGTGAGGTGCCAGACTACCAGCTCCTGAAGAGGACCTTTATTATGGGGTCCTGCCTGTGGAAGGAGTAAGTCATGCCCAGCACTCTTCCTCCAGCTCACCATCTCCCCTCATCCCAGCACACAGCTGGGACTTTGTTCCATCCTCCCTCTCACTCAGGTTCTCTGATACTGTCTGTGTTTGGTGCCTCTGCATTGCTATTGCTGACCTCTGAGCCTTGAGGTTGGATTCTCCTTCCCCAGAGATACACATCTGCCTTCGTGCTCATCCCTGCAGTTTAACCAGGCAAGATGCTATCTCCGCTCCGCCTCTCTTAGTCCCAAAACTTCCTCCTTCCAGGCCACCATATCTCCTTGCTGCTGTTGCAACCTCCTTCTCCAGGAGACCAGCTCCCACGTGTAACATAACTAACTGCTGTCTACTTCAAATATGGCCTTTTTCATTCCCCCCTCACTTCTCGCTCTGTATCTCTGGAGGCCAGTCCCAAGTGCCTTTGGTTCAAGGGACCTATGGAGCTCCAGCAACTTTAGATTTAGATCTTAGTTCCAGCTGCTGCATCTTTCGTGTGTTATGTGATTTTGTATGGAATTTATCTCACCTGAATCATTTCATCATCTAAGAAGGCTCTAGTCTTATCTTGGCACTCCAGACTCTCCATAAAATCAATAGATAGTCATCTAGGACTAGTAGGATTCCCAGGCCCCCAGAGGTACCCGTTTCTCCCCATGCTTGGTGACTGCTGATATTAAGTGAAATGAAATCCATCTGGGTCACTCCTCAAAAATCACTGCTTGCAACCAGCTCCCCAGATCTCTGGACTTCACTTCTGCTGGACCTGCCTCCAAAGTTAACTTTTCTGTCTCGTCACTACCTTGTAATTTCTTTCTTCTCGTATCCTATTTTTTTTCATGTCTTGCTCATCCCAGGTTGTAATTACATTACTCACGGTAGGTCAAGCAGATGTGATGTCACAGGGGTGGTAAAACCGCTGGTCAAATTTGCGCCTTGCTAAGCCAGTATGATCTGATTTTTGGCCTCAACCCTATGAGCACACACATACTTGCTTAATTGCATGCATGAGTTGTGGTGCTACCTGCACTGGGACTATGCCCATGTGTGAACGAAAGCACGTGCCCACAAGCGCAGAAGCTCACAGCCGCAGAAACTCACAGCCACAGAAGGGGAAGGGGCTGATTAGATTCCTTTCAACTACGGCTAGGTCTGGAGGTCTGCTGCGTCCCACAGTGGGTTCTGTTGTCACAGACAGGAAAACCAGGAAAATACAAAGGGTCTTGTGGCTCCAAAGCCTCAGTACAGGGCTGGCTCAGGGGACTGTCCCTCAAAACAAAATAGTAACAGAGAGCACAGCTGTAAAACCCAGCAGCCAAATGTCTCCTGGTCTCATCCTGGTGCAAAAGTGACTTGCACAAGGCATGGGATGAAGCTATAAATACATCCCGGTGTTTGTACCTGCATATTAACATTCATCCATCACCACAGTTATTAGCCAGGACTGAGCTGTAACATTTTATGGCATTTAGGACAGACAACAGTTTCTTTTGACTTAACGGTATCTCCTGTGAACTAATTCACTCAGCTACGAACTATTACTATTACTATTACGATAAACTGTACTTATAGTGGGTTAAGCATCAGGCAGAGAACAAAGGATTTCCACACACTCTGTCAGGACTGTCAAGATACTGAGACAGGGTTAGAAACTGCTTAATGTAAGTGTCTGCTTCAGGTGCTGCTGCTTCACTAAGATCTGAGACAGCTGAATGAGCTGTAAGTGAGAGCCAAAACATCTAATTCAACCATTCTCTTCTCAGTTAACACTCTTCCCCATTTCCATAGAACAGCTCTTCCCATTTCTACAGCTACAAAGAGTTTCAAAGATTTTTGCTTTTTAGGAGTTCAGTCCTGATCCAGTCTGTTGAAATCAAAGAAAGACCTCCTTGGGATGAAATAAGCATTGGATCAAGCCTCAGGAGAAGGTATTTTTGTGGACCTTTTTTGTGGATCCTTTTGTACAAGAATCCAAAAATAAAAAAACTACAGGAATAGTACACCAGAGATGATATTACCCCGTTGCTCCTAGAAAAGGACCTGACATTTTTATTTTGGGACAAAGATTCAGAAATTCTCCAGCAGGTAACAATGGCTTTTCTATGAAAAAGCTCATCAGATTCAGAGCATTAACCATATGCCTACATTTTCTTTTTTTTCTTGTACACTTTGTTTTTAACTGAAGCAAAGCTGTGAATGCATGCCAGCCCTCCAAATGCATCCTCCAAAAAAAGGGGGAGAAACTTAGTCATGATACATCCATCATTCCCAATTCTTCCAACAGCCTGAATACATCAACAAAAAGGTCCAGTCTAATGAAAAAATAAAAAAAAACCAACAAAAAAACAACTTTATTTGGAAAAAAATATTAAGCAAAAGAAGTTTCCATATGTTTACCATAAAAATAACCTAGACTCCACCTTGGGGTGTATAAAAATACAGACTACAGATTGTATATTTTGGCATTAGTTAAAAAATGCCTTTGTAAACATACCCTATTAAAATTTAACTGCAGCTTTTATCATTTGCTCAAGTAACATATGAAAGGGCTAGAACACATTTATCACAGAAGTAGTCATTTTATCAGGGCTTAGTAATAGCAGTGATGTATTGTGCAATTTGCAGTGCATGCCTGGTTTACAATACGTTACTGGTGAGTATTTTCCATACACATCTGTAAAGTATCCTTTAAAGTGTATCCAGAAACATTAACACCTATAAAAAAAAAAGTTATAGCAGCAGCAGACTTTTCAGTCCTGTAGATAAGACTTAAGTTAACATATGTTGGTTTGTGTCCAGGCTGCTGGCCAAGACAAGAGAGGGACACGCAGGCGGTACCATGGCAGGAGAACAAGTTTCATTTATATTTTTTTTTAGTGGTTACTGAGATGAAATTAGGACAAATATCCTCAAATAGCTCTAGATTGAGATTCAGCATCACTTTTTGGCCATAGTTTTTACGCTATCAAAATAAACATCGTAAGAGTTCATGCAACTCATTGAGCTGTCAGATCTGGGTCCTTCCCATTCAGTTTGGGTTTTAATGATCCAGAGATACTTGAAAGACTTCAGATCTTCTTGAGAAGTAGCTTATATGACTCACTGAGTTTTGCATTACCCCAGCAACTGCCTCGCTAAGCATACATACCACCCACAGGCCAGTGGCAAACCCTCAGCATCCCTCCACGCCAGCGGCAACCCAAGATCAAGCAGAAGAAGCAATGAGCTCACTTGAGCCCTGCATTTCTGCAAGCAAGTCCTTTAACAGATTTATTCTAAGCCTTTCAAAGTAGTCACTGTTTCTATTACAGAGCAACAAAAGAGGGAGAGTTTAAATGGAAGAGTTTATATTAAACCGTCGCAGCTACTAAAGTACAGCTGAGTTAATTCCTCAGTTACTTTACCGAAGCATCAAGAACCAGACGAGTAGAGTAGCATACATCATCGCTGCATCTCTGACTTGATGAACATACGGATAATAAGGCTTGAGTGCAAGCAACACGTTACGATAGCAGGCGGTGCACACAACCACGCAGTGTGGGCAAGAAGTGTTACACCACAGTGTTATCACACGGCATCGTGTATTTGCATAGGAACTAGACACCAAAGGGTAAAGGCACGGAGCGATTTCCTCCTTCAGCCTTTCTGAGGTTACTCTGTTGCGTTAAATAAAGGGGGCTGCTATTTATTTTTAAAATTGAAGGCCTTCTGTATCTTAACTATATTGCCTGGAAATTCCACATACGAAGGTCTGCAATTCAATGTAAAAACAAAAAATGCCTTTTTGTCCTTTCAAGTGGAAAAGCTTTCATTACAAAAGAGGAGAAAGCAGGAGGAAAGTTAAGAAGATCTGCAGGTGGACAGCACAATGCCTCCTTTGAGTTGAGGGGCAAAGACAGTTGCTCAATAAACACTCTGCTGTTTATTTTTTGAATGTGTGAGATTGGGAATTCAAAGGATTATATTCAGCACAGCTTAGTCTTAGTAAAACACATATTCCAAGACCTGCACACAACGCCAAATGTTACAGTCCATTTCATGAGACTTGAATATATCACTTCTGGTGTTGTTTCTGTCACAGGAAAAATATCCTGAATGCAGGGCAGTGTTTGAATTTGTAGCAAAGTAGATACTGGCAGTATATGGATTAACTAATTATCTCCATTTACATAAGGAGAAATTTGTTTTGATGTAGGATGAAAATGACTGGAAAATACAAGTCAGATATTTCATCTTTTCTTTCCCATGTGTCAGGCACACGTGCTAACGATATCCCCCAGCCATTCATCACACGTTTGGTTTGCTGTGCCTTAACCCCATGGAAGAAGGTTGCTTCTAGTGCCAAGCTAAGAATATGCATTACACAAATTTGTGCACAACACATCGTTGTGCTCCAAAATAGAGTTTATTTTTCTTGAAGAGAAGTTTGGAGACGGGAAAAAGTGGGCATCGTGTTCATGCCAGTCTATGTTTGGAGGTAATTTATGTACAAATGAAAGGGAATATCCAGCAGGAGATGCTGATGAAAAGCATTCAAGTGACAAAGAGCTGGTGGCATTTCTCAGCTATCTGATTACAGGAGAGTTTCTCCAGTCAGCACAACATCACTGAATCAATAGCAGTTCTGCCCTGCAAGGCCACTTTGGGGAAAGCTGTGCATACATGTCCAGAAACAGTGCTTGCACTTTAACATCTGCTCTGCTTTATCAGTGCATTTTACAGCCACTGCTGTTAACTGAATTACATTGCTGCTGTGAGGTACATCTGAAACCAAAGCCTGTTGCCTTGCACAAAAAAAACAGGGCCAGGCAGATGAAAGAGAGGTCATGGGCAAGCATGATGGCCTGTGGCTGGTGTGAGGGCCACCACCTCCAAAAGGGAGTCCAAAATTATTCTACTTAGTCTAAAAAGCACCTAATGTAAAGCAGCAACTTGCTCAGGGTTGCAACAAACAAACCTGAGTGAGAGCCTTAACCGGTCCACAGGGTTGTTCTCTTATTTTCCAGGACTTTAAAGTCAAATGCAGATGACAAAGGGACCACTGGTGAGGGTATTTTGTTTGGGTGGGCACTTTTTTCCCCCATCAGCCGTGACAAGTGACTCAGAAATTGGAGGCTGCTCCTGCCCAGGAAGACCTGGGCCTTGGCACTGCCTGAGAGGCTCTCTCCTCATGTTCGCTGTTGGTTGCCCATGCCCTGGCCAGCTGTGGCCTGAGCCAGCCCCTGCTGATGGGAAGAGTACTGGGGAGGGATTCTCCCAGGACACAGCAGAAATGAAACAACCCTGTTTTGCAAGAGCTGTGCCCTTGCAAAGAGAGTTAAGCTGTGCAATCAGAAATCTTACCCTTGGCACTGGGAAACAAGCCCCGGTCCATTTTTATTTGCTGCTGTAGATGTAACCTCCAGCAGTACTTACGCAGCTCGAGTTTTGCTGTGGGTCTAGACTTACTCTGCCTATGCGCCTCCCGGCGCTACTCATTTGGGCACCACCTTCAGGCATTATCAACATTTCCTCTTACGCTGCTGTGCCAAAACACCAGCACCCTCAACAGGAGCAGGACATTTGGGTTTGGTTGTGGTTTTTTCATTTCTCCTTTTATTTTCTAAAAGACGCCGGGAAGCATTTTGGCACACGTTAACACAAGAGATACTGTAAGTTCAAGGAACAAATAACACGTATTCATAAGACAATTGCAATGAAGACCTGAGAGGTCGGAGAGGACCTGCTGGCCTTGCTGGGAGCAGACAGGTCCCCAGCCAAGGGGGACTATGGAGCCAGCTGGTGGCTGAAAGATGTGCTTCAGCTGTGTGCTTGCACATGTTCAGGGGAAAAGGTGTTTTCCAGCCTGGGCATCAGCCCACCTGTGGGTTCTGGACAGGCTGCCACCCCACAGCAAGACAATCAGTCTCCTTGTGCTCCCTACAGCATTTCATCCCAGCTCCAGGTGGGGACGTGCAGGGTCCCAGCCTTTGTCTCTCTGTCTGGGTTTACATTTTTAAGCTCAGGATTAATGCAAGTTATAAATAGGTAACAGGACAAGAGCTGATCACTCATACCACAGATCGCAGGGGTTAGGCAGAGACATCAGCCTGGAGAATAGCCATTTCATCTCAAATGAGCCCAGTTTCTGCTGGAAGTCCCTGGGGAGGTCCCCCGTCACCGCCCATGGTGGGGCCTGGGCAGAGGCAGTAATTGGTCATACCACCAGAAAGCCTATTGTCTGGGCAGCATTTAAATGGCTGGAATGAATAATTATTAAATTATGGTGAGCTGAACAAGGAAAACACCCACAACGAGCAGCAAGAGCATTAAGTGTACCATCTAATGGTTCTGTGGGTGACCACAATTATTCTTCCATCTTTTCTGGAAACAAATTGTCCAGCAAAGCCACACAGTTACAGCCGAGTTTGTTCTGAGGGTAGCACCGAAATATCACAAAATAATTCACTGGGGGGGGGAAGGAGGGGGGTATATTCCTTTCCTCTACCCACTGCAATTGCCTGGTGCAGCACCGAGTTTCAGGGAGACTGTGGCACGTTACAGCTTCAGCTGGCACGAGTTACCCGGAGAAGGTCAGCAAGCAGCTCGCCCTCCTGGTGGGCGGTGGGGCTCAGCGTGGCGGCTGACATTTACCAACAACCCCCCCCCCCACGACTTGCATACGGGAGCGCTTGGCATCAGCGTCCTTCTGGCCACTGGCACCGGACAGCCCTCAAACGCCGCATTGCTGCGTCCCCGTGGCGCCGGTCCAACCACCGAATGCGGTTTCCTGCACACCGCTTTCAAATCACAAACCATGGAAAAATTTTATCTCCAGTTGCAGAACTATATCTCTGTGAATAGCATATCCTTCCTAATTAATAATTGCGATATTGCCAAGAAAGTTATGAAAGCGTGGGTCCCTCTGATCGTTCTAGTTGACCTGACATTTTCGCAAGTTTTCAGAACTCATATTTTAGAAAATAGCACTACTTCTCTTGTGCTTCTCGACACTTGCTGAAAAAAATTAGGGTAAAGCTCTTTAACTTGTAATTCTAACTTATTTATTCTATTTCCATTCTGGGTCTATCCGAAGATAACCTGTCGACAAATTGCAGAAGCACAATATTAAAACTCCAGTGAACTGAGTGAATATTGAAAGGGAGGAGAAAACCAGTTTGCTACAAAAACTAACAATTAATGATCTAATATAGCCCAAGAATATTTGAAAATGAGAGTTGTCGAGTAGAAACATGGAAGTTGAACATTTTAAAACAGAGGCTAGGATGAGACTGCTTCATGTTTAATAAACCCTTTGAGCCTTGCCAAGCATTTTTGATATTTTGGCATTTTCCCTGTCCTGGGAAGTTGGAAACTAGAATGTCTTCGTTTCTTTGGTTAGGTTAATTTTTTTAATAAAGCCTTTAAAAAAGCAAATTAAATTAAACTGTTGCAGTTGCAGCACTCACATGTGGCACAGGGGATCCTCACTTGAAACCCTGCCTGACTTAGGGACCTGTGCCCCAGGGCTTGCAGCACTGGTTTTTATGTGTTTGTTTGTTTTTTTGAAGGTGATTCATATTCATATTTTCACAAAAAGCAAATGGAAACAAGTATTAAACCCTCACACTTCTTCCCAAAATGGAAGTTTTGCTCCCTACCAGCCATATTCACAGACTTGTATGTAGGTTGCCCTGTCAGAAACTCAGCTACAACAGGCATCGGCAGCCTCTCCTAATGGCGAAGGGACTCAGTATTTAAGTGACATCCTGAAGCAAGTAGGAGCAGAAATTAGGATCCATGTATGCTAGGTTTGGGATCAATAGGGAAAAGTGCTCAGTGATGTAACAGCCTTTTAAATCAGCCTGTTTGGAGCACAATGTCTGCAGTACTCCAGTATTGCTGCCAAAGCCCAGCAGATCCACAGCTCCTGAAAGATCGGTGCAACTCTACCGGAGCTACACTGGTTTACACCGGCTGAGAACCCAGTTTGAGGCATGTGAAATGACTGTAAAAAAATGCAGAGGGAGTGGGGGAGGCTGAAGCAGCTCACAAGTTTGGTTTTGTTTTTAAAGGACACATGCAGCAGGTCAAGGAGCACTAAATTGTAGGCCAGCTGCCTTCTCAAGCCCTGCCATCATCATCACAGCCGTGGGAAACAGGTGCAAACAAACCCCACAAAATGACAAGGTAGGTGAATGCTGGCGAAATGGAGGTAAATGTTACGGAAATAGCTCAGCTGTCTGTAGGTCCTCTTGTGGGAAAGCTGAATAAGAGTGCTGGCCCCAGAAGATCATCTGACCCACTCTGTTTTCTGAACAGTTTTTCCATACTAACAGTTCGGAGATTGCTTTGGGATATGGCACAATATATGCTGCCTATAGGCTTGATATCAGAGGTGAATATCTTATGATGGCTAACTGTGTGACTACTAATTGATAGGAGACATGCTCTGAAAGGCAATGAAGGTCCTTAAGCTGCTTCTCAATCCTCAGCCTCCTGCTCTCTTCTCAAATACCAGCAGTGAGTGACATTACCCACCTTTAAAACTGTCGCCCGCTTGTTTCCCCAGTTGGAGCTGAGCACCTTGGTCACAGTTATCTTGAGGGATCATGGAGAAGGTAATTCAAGAGAAAAAGCTCTGACAAAAAGTGAAACTAGAATTTCTGAATTAAGAAGTTGCTATTTCTCTCAGGACAGGCTGACATTTCACTGGGGCATGCTGCGTGAAAGCATGGCAAGGAGACAACCTTCAGTTTCACCTTTTGTAACTCTCTAGTTGTACCTTGTTGGCAACTGAGTGCCTCCTAAGGCTTGGCATATGGTATCATCTGAAGCAAAAATAAAAATATTGCACCCATCTGTACTCCTACATGTTTTTGCTAGCCAATTTCTACACTCATGAAAGCAGATTATTTTAATGTTACATTTTTTTTTCAAATCCTTAAAGCAATGTCGCAAAAGTGTTTCCAGTTTTGTGTATCTTAAGTACTTCATCAGAAGAAACACTTCCAGAGAGAATCACATTTACTCTTGGGCTGTTATCCAAGATGTTTGTAGGATGAATGGGCCCTAACATGGAATTAAATGCAATTAATGCCTATGGCAAGGTTCCTTTACATTCCTGGGACATAAAGGAGAATTCATCTCTCATGTAATAAGCCTATGCAAGATCATTAACTGCATTAGTTACTAATACTCTTAGTCCTGTAGCATCTGTCAGCTCTTTTAATGGTCCAGGGTCAAGGCCAATTAGAGAGTAAGACTGGAACAACTAGAGATAAAGTTACTTTGAAAATCCCAGTTTCTCTTTGCCGTCACCTTACCATCAGAAAGTGCTTAACTGGAGCAGGCAGGCAGCCAAACCCTATCTGGGGAAATTCCCCGCCTCACAAGTTATCTATTTAATTCCAATGGCACTATTTTATAAAGGCCCTTCCTGTTCCTTTCTCTTTCCTTCTCAGTCTAGCTGTGCTGAAAAAGTGCCAGCTTTTCTTGTTTAGATTTAACGTCCTAGCAACTTTTTTTTTTTTTTTTCCCTAAATCACTGGACAGCCCCCTAGCCTTTGAAAACTCTGGGTTATTTCTGGATGCGTAAGTCAACAACAACTTCTGGGGAAGGCTTATCTGGCCAGCTATAAACTCTTTTCCTACCTGACTCTCTTGAGAACAAGACGTATTGGCTGCTCATAATTCACGTAAATGTTCAATGTTTCATGACAAAGAGAAACATGCCGAATTATTTTTATCTCCTCTCCCGGAATAAATCCCCGCACAGTTCATTTCCAGGCATCCATCACTTCACACCAGGGGCAGGGCTTTGGTAACGAAGGGAGATCTAAGCGGAGAGGCCTCCGGAGCATTAACCTGCTCCGAGTGGGACAGAGGCAAAGCAGGACTGCATTCCACCTCCAGAAGTCAAACATTGCCACGGTACATTTAAAGCGAAAATTTACCAACACATGCTCACACGATTCGCTTAATTAAAAAGGGCCATAAGCAGCCTTGTTCTCTGCACTGGAACGGATCTGTCTGGAAGTGTTGGATACCAAGGACAGATAGGAAACACAGCACACATTGAAGAGAGCTATGGGAATAATTTGAAGCAAATATTTAAAATACAATAAATTCTGCCTCTATCTGCTCAAGAATGACCATGAACTGAACTGCAATTTTGCTTCAGCTTATCTAAGTTTGATCATTTATCATTGCATCAAATGATTCTTGGTCTGTAAATTATGGAAATTCATGTAAATAATGGAAACCCAGACTGTGTTGACCTGCCCTTAGCAGGAAGTGATAGAGTGTTGCTGCAGCCCTCTGAAATGAAAGTGTAATCTCTTAAGTGCTTTAAGAAAGTGTCCCTATAAAGCCAATTTTTTTTTTCATTGCTGCAGAACCAGTTTTCAATGTTTGGTACCGTTGCAGGGGACAATTCTGTTTATCTGGCTCATATTTGTATGGGCCATTAGCATGAGTAAGGGGCACACAGTTAAATATTCGCATGTATTGGGTCTAAGAGACCAGAGCAAGGAGCAAGACTTGAAGCAGGTTGGTCTTATCGTTGCTAAACCTTGAACCACCAGAGAAGCGGAAAAGAATCATAACAAAATGTATTCAAACCATGCCTTTTCATAGAAATAGGCCATGTCAAAGGCATGGTTTTTTGGCTATCAGCCTTCTTATTAATCTCTCTCAAAGAATTGGAGGCAAACTTTGATAGCATAATACCATGCAAAGTAGCCTGATACAAAGCTAATAGGCCAATCAAAGGGGAGAAGTGTCTTTAGCTAGAACTGTGAGTTGAATTTGGGTGGATAAAAGCTTGCAACAATGTTAGATTACAGAGGGTAACACAATTCTGCCAAAATGTCATGAGCTTTTTACTCAGGCTCGGGGTTTTTGTAAAAAGGCGTTTGCTCCTGATTGTTCCAAGTCCCCATGGAGAGAGACTGATTGACACAACTGGTTAGGATGTCAAAAAGCTTTTCCAAAGCTGAAATAAATGCACTGATTAGGGGGGGAACTTCTCAAAATGTTATCATTAAATGTTACGATTAAAATAAAAGCAAGGCAGGAGATAAAAATGAGATTGAAATTTGCCACATGCTTTGCTGAGCTGTGTTTGTACAACATCGCAAGCTGAACTACACTGATTTTGATAAAAGACTGTTCCTGCAACCTGCCACATGATTAAAAACAGAGCCACCTTGGGTACAATAGAAAACAACAAGTCGAGGCCTTGAGGAGCCAAAGGTCACTGGATGTAGCTCGGATTTGAGACACTCAGTGCTGAGTCCCAGCAGGACCTTTCCACTTACAGAAATACAACCCTGAGAGCCTGGGGTGGCCAAGGCTGGAG
Source organism: Limosa lapponica baueri (assembly GCA_002844005.1). Lineage (NCBI taxonomy): Eukaryota > Metazoa > Chordata > Aves > Charadriiformes > Scolopacidae > Limosa > Limosa lapponica. Next base: position 85,208 of record KZ505795.1, on the reverse strand, counting down.
ATGGTGGTCCTGCAGCCAGACATGTGACTCGCCCAGCTCCCTTAAACCTGGGCAGCCCCACAGGGACCAGGACCCAGGCTTCCATGCACAGAGGCAATCTGAGACACCAGGACCACCACACTTTCTGCCATCATACCCCAAACTCCCAACCCTAGAGAGATCTGTATCTGTTTAAGGCTGGATTTTTTTCCCCTACAGAACCTGGAAATCCTGACTTTCAAGATAAAGCCCAGGCATCAGGAGCTCCCAGGCTCCCTGCTGCCTTGTGCTGAGCTGGAGCCAGCGTCCGCTCCGACAACACATCGCCCTTTGAGCGCTGGCGACGGATTTGCTCCAGAGCCACAGCTCCCCGTCATCCTGGCAGCTACTTGTGAAATTGGCACTGTCCTCGCCCTCCCAGCTGCTATTATTTATTTCATTAGTAAACATCATGTTTCAGTCCTTTTAAAAAGTAAATTTGCAGTTTCTGGGAAATAGGAATAAAATTAAATTAAATCAAAACTTTCACAAGATTTCCATGAACCAGAAATCGTGCTTCTTTGCCATTTTTCATCAGTAGTTCAAAAAAAAACAGGCCTTCTGTGCTGAGCTTGGACAAATGGAAGTGGAGCTTGTAAAGTCAGTGCTTACACTTGAAAATTTAGACTTAGGTTTGAATTTCACTCTGAATCACTCCATCTTTTAAATATCTTAGATAACTTTTATAAGAATGAAAAGTCAAGCTTCACAGGCCTTTTAGACATTTAGTGCATATTTTTAAAGCACCACATATGTATATTGAACCTATGTGAATTCATCCTACCATCTGTCAGAAGTATTATACCAAGTGTCTCTAAGGGACTTTGGAGGTTCAGCACAAAGAAGCATGAAGTTTATTCTCTGGGGACTTTCCTGTTCCTCAAATACAGAATTTGCAAAACCCATGGAAATTTGAAAGAAAGGAAGAAGAAAAAAAGATTAAATGAGCATTTAATTGGGTCTTAAAGACAAACAGAAGTTGTCTAGAGTACCAGAACCATGAGGATCCAGCCCTACAAGGATAGGTCATCCTGGTGGGCACCAGGCAGTGAGAGCAGAAAGACAACGAGCATTTAGTCAGCTGGTTGTCTTGCTTTCAGTGGTCATATTTGAAAATTCAGATTGACAAGCACACTCAGTGAAGAAACAAAGTGCATACCGGAAAGAAAGGGATAGGCTGATGAAATTCACAGGGTGGGCAAGATCATCCTTGTGCTCAGCATCCCTACTCAGAAGGTGACCAGGGTCTTCCAGCCAGCCTTGTAATCAGGAAAATTGGAAGAGTAATGCTAAACTGGGCTTTTACTTACACACACAGACTTACCCACCCTTTGGCGCAGGTGTCCCCACCTCGGAAGGGAGAGAGAAAGAGTGAAGACACTCAGTCAAAGAAAATATAGTTCCCACACTGCCAATATCTGCCAGAACAAACCTAAATCAGCTGTGCCGCTGATGCACAGCAGCCCCATGGCTGGGATGGCATGTGCACAAACAGCGCCGTAAGCAGGTGGCAGACACTGTCACTTACCAGGTCGGCTGGCCCCAAGCTGCCTTGCTTTTGCACCGGTCAGCCTGCCCCGAGACCCTGGCACAGCCCAGCTGAGCTGACAGCTGTTTTGCAGCTGGAATCACGCTTCAAAATTGCAATGGTCCCTCTCCAGTTGCAGTCATCCTCTACCCAGGCTCCCCCAGGAACGGAGAGGGACCCGGACCTCAGTGAACTGAAATCTGTGGACGAGCTCCTCTGCTTACTCATCTCTTTGCATCCACACAGGTTGTGATAAAGGCATCGCAGTTTATACCCCTCTGTCTCATGCAGCCAAGTTCAGACCTAATTTAAACTCTGACAACTTGCAACGCTGTAGCTTGACGACATCAGCTTTGGCCTTGGATCTTGCACATGAGATGGTCATGTGAAGTCTCCGGTATCACCACTGTAAAATACTACTCTATGATCACTGCAATACTGTCTTTTGTTTAACAGGGGTGGGTGGTCATACATGGCCTCTCAAATGAGCAGTTGAAGCCTAGATTCTAAAATGTTCCTCTGAAGACAAGAGCACTGAACACTGCCAGTATATGCTGACCAGCTGGTGAGACTACCCTTGCTAATTTTTCCTTCCAGATTAGTGTATCTAAACAATATTTTATAGTCTTTGGACGTTCATCAGTACCCAGCCTGTTATATGCGCAGCTCCACTCATAACATTCGACCCATCAAGAGAGGAAATGCAACTCCCTAACCCCAGCCCAACATGTTAACTTCTCTCATATTCCATTCTCCCTTTTTTGTTATTTGACTCATAAAGTCACAAAGTCATGACCTCTGGCAGAAAAAAAAAGTGTGTGAGAAAAAGGATAGCACAGCATCTTGACTCTCTCCAATAGTCAGGTATGTTTTCAGAAGCATTCAAAGGGAGAAGGAAAACCAAATAAGAAAGCCAACAACTGGAGAGCTAGAAGTTCAGGAAGCAAAATGAGGAAGGGAACGGCACATCAGCATACAAGGGTGAGTGAAACCAAGCGAGCCTTATCCAGACCCACAGAGGAGCAACTCCCCGGCCAGCAGTGAACCCGGAGTCAAACATGCAAAGGGAAGAAGAGGAGGGAAGCGCCAACGTCCCCCAGCACAGGGAACACTGGTGGGTGGGGAGCCAACGAGAGATTTTTAAATGCTGATTGTATTTCATATTGAAGCGTAAAAGAACAGCAAGTTAATGAGAAGGGCTGGCTGAGGCCTCTCCCATAAATCAATTGTCTCTGAGGTGGAAAAAAAAAGAAAATGACACCCCTTCACAAAGAAAGGCAACAACAACAAGAGATCAAGATTTTTCCCACACTTAATAATGTTTTACACAATTACAATAAAGGATCTCCAGGGAGTGCGGTTGCTTTGTAATGCCAAGACATGTACTTGAAAAGAGCAGCAAAATGAAATTGTAATAGAGCTCTAGCTTTTGTACTCTGGAAAAAACCACAAATACATATATAGGAGAATCTTTTAAAGAAACAATCCTTTAAAGAAAGAATGAGCAAAAACAAACAAAAGGGAAATGCATTTTCAAGCATCAGTGCTAACCCGCTGAGAAGGCTGCTACAGAATTAACTTAGTTATTTACATTATTATTTGGTTTAAGTAGCCTGTAGGTCTTCAGTGTGATTATGCATCGTGAATTCCATTTGGTGAAATACATCAAATTTTATTCAGGAAAAAAAAAAGGAAAAAAAAATCAAATTACTCAGCTTCCACATCCAGCCTCCTTGGGTAGACACACAATAACAAAATACCTGCCTGCAGTGGATGGAGTTGAGAGTAAAGTGTGACAATCAGAGGCAGCTCCAGACTTCAGAAGCTTGTAGAAGTCCAAGCAAAGATCTAAATTTAGGACCCAAACATTAATCACAGCTCTAAGAAGCAACTGACTATCTTTTTGAGTAAATCAGGTTTTAGTTTTATAGGTGTTTAACACATGATTGTGATTAATAAAACAGCCTGAATTTCAGTGAAACTGGAGAGTGGTTGTTTCTTTCGGTTCCTGGCTCTGACACAAACTTTTTGTGTAACCAGGATCTCAGAGGCTTTCATTGCTTTGCTAGAATGGTGGTAATAATGTTTCTTTTGTCTATTTAGCTCTTTGCCATTTCACAAGTACTTTCTCCATGTGACCTCCTTGTGACACTAGGTACTGTAAATGCAGACTTACCAACAATATGGAATTCTTATGATTAATGGTAACTCATTAAATGCACTCCATGCAAGTTTTGTATTGTTATTTAGGCATTAAAACAATAACATAAACCAAAATACATTATAAGGCAACGCTGGTTTTGGTTAAAAGAAGCTATTTGTAATTTGTATTGAAAACAGGCTAGCCAAAATGGCAGCACATCATCCCCTCACAGACCAATACAGAAACAAATGTGACCCTTCCTCTTCTGAAAAGCCAAATTTCTACCCCTGCCCCACACATCCTGGTGCCCCACAGCAGAGCAGCCCCAGGGGGCAAATGCTTTGAAGAGGGTGAGGGAGGGAAGGAGCCCTCAGAGCTGGCCTGGAGCAGCCTTTGTGTCCATGGAGGAAGAAGCCCATGCTTAGGAGAGCTGCCCCACCACCCCTCCACGCCCAGACACAAGGCATGGGGAGGAACCAGACGATATCCCAGGTCAGCTAAGGTATTTGGAGATAGGAGTCAACACTCTTTACATTTCATTCTTCAAGATAGCCGAGAAGCAAACAGACAACTGCGGCTGATCTTTGAGGTCCCGTGTCCTATTTTGTAAAGCACGGCTTCTCGCTGGCAGTGTAAGCCGCTGGGTTTGAGCTCCACTCTGTAATTGAATTTAATGGCAGAGCATCTTGCAGACACTCCAGAAGAGGGGCATTGCATCTTATTTGCATTTGTTTCTCTCCTGTAAAAGGGATTAAGGGTGACTAGTCCAGAGGAATCCTGCCTGATAAGTCTCCTGGTGCTGCTCGATGGAAGCAGAGCACTCCTGTTCTGCATAAGAGTTAGCAGGTTGTTGGCCTCGTGGGAGACGACAATTTAAAAAAAAAACAAAAACAAAAACAAAAAACCAAACCACAACACTTACTTAGTGCTAGGATTTCATGCCTTGTTCTCTTATTTCTATTTCTAAGACACCAGTAACACACTGAGTCACAGCAGGCATGGGAAACTTTGCTCTTGGTTGCGCAATGTCACCGCTCTCCTGCATGGTGATCTTACGAAATTCAGAAGTATCATTAAACTGAACCAACATTGTATTTCTGAAAGGCCACCTTATATTATGTAAACAAACAGCTTTTAGTCCCAGAACAAGAGATCGTTGTGTAAGATTCTGCATCATCATTGCATAGTTCAGACACCACTGATCTGCTGTAATAGAATTCCTGAGCTAGACGCAAGTCCTAATAATACTGTTTCATTTGGGAAAAAAAAAAAAAAAAAGGGAAATTGGCCTGATTTTTACAAAGAGCTTCACTGCTGGTGAAGTCTGGGATCCCACAGTCTCAGAAGTGGGCCATGGGAAAGGGGTACAGGCTTGGATTACTTCCCATTCTTTCAAGCACGTCTGTGGCAAGCATAGCATGGCACTGTCTGTTGGATATGAATCCCCTGGCCCTTACTTATAGCTTGGTGCTCTCAGGTGCTATGAACTTTGGTCAGGTTCATCCCCAGAGGACCCATTTTTCAGAGGATTGCCTCAGTTTATCCCTTAGACAGGGCACTTCTTTTTGTTCCAGTGACCTTCTTCCCTCCAGAGTAAACTGGGGGAAGGGAGATAGGCAACAGAACCGATGTTCACCCCTGGCAACGAGGTGGCACTGCTTTCCTGGAGGCAGGGCTGTGGTGCAGCCGGAGGAGAAGAGCTGCAGCTTCCTCAAGCTTCCCACAGCCCCGTTGGCACAGGCTGTGCAGAAGACCTGCCAAGGAACTGTCACCCTCTGGGCATCCCAGCCAGCTCTCTCCACCTCAGGGGCTGGAGCTCAGCTCTTGGGTACAGCCAAAGAAAGGTTGCTCCAGGTGCCAGCAGATTCCAGGCAACGAACTCGGTATGTGCAGAGGGCTGCCTTCACCCACCAGCTGGAGGGGAACACAGCAGCCATTGAAACTTATTATAAAGTATGCAGTATTTACCAAGAAAGCCTTTATGGCATTTTGCTCAAACATATGTACTATTTGGGCTCACATTAATACACAGGGAGATACAGGTCTCTTGAGGAATACGCATAATTTAAATAACTGGCTCAAATTTTTCTTTCTAAAATACAGAAGTCCCCTGATTCACCCTGGGGACAAGTATCTGTACCTTCAATTTGAAAGGCAAAGTGTCTTTTAGTCCTCAGCAGCAATATCTAGCACTACTGCCAGGTGGGGAAGGGGTTGGCTGCTGCCACCGGGTAAGCTTCCAGTCCGGACTTCAGAGGCCGATAAGTAACTGGGGAGAAAGAAAAAGGAGTTGGGAGGAATATGAATTGAGGAAGACAGATTGCAGTGTTACAGGGCTCTACCAGGCATATTTCTGACCAGAACCCATTCACTCACAGGACCCTCATGGTTACCTTCATCTCTCTGCGGGTATGAATCTCTGCACACTGGCCCTCCCTTTCTCGCCTGCTTTCACCCTCATTCCAGAGGCTACATCTCTACACCTTCATCCCTCACCCTTGTTCCATTCCTGGCCCCTCATCTACATCCCATCTTCCACCTCCTTCATCTCTCATTACCATTACACCCCTCCCCTGGCTCTACTACTCCATTTGCCCAAGGGCTGGTCCCTTCACTTTGCCCTTTCCCATCTCCTTCCCCAGATCAGAAGCTTTCCATCTGTTTCCCAGTTTCTTTATGCATCATCTTTCAATCCTTGTCTTCACACCCAGTGACTGTACATATGTGTTTTTACAGTTTCAAACTTGTCATCACTGACTACTTTTATTATGTTGGGACCCACTCTGAGCTCCTTCCTCCCTTTAATTAAATGGCTCGGCTACGATTCTTTCACACATGCCTCCAAACCATACTCTTCCTGGCTTCTCCTTCCCAACATGAGGTCTACCCTGCCCACTATCAGCCCTTGCTCACATCTGACGCCTCTTTTCTCTGTTCCTTTTCTCATACTACTGATGCCTTCGGAAGGTCCCATGACTCCGCTGACTTCCCTGCACTATTAGCCTGTCCTACCCTCCAGCTGTCCTGAAAGCTTCCTACCTAGGAGAACACAGCATCTCTAACTCCAGTTCCCACACCAAAAAGCCCAGCTTTCTTCTCATCACCTCTGACTCATCACTATACTCTTCCATCTGTCTCCACTTTTCTCTCTCTCTCTATGGAGAAGTACACCATTTTCCCATGACAGAAGATGAAAAAGAAGTCCATGTACCCTTCTGCCACTCTTGGTGCCACTATTTCTGTGACTGCACCTTGAGAAAGAGTACAAGGTGGATGAGTTTTGTTGGTGGCTTATCAGTGTGTGACCCCTCCCTTAAATTATCTGCTGATTTCTTTTGAAAACAGTCATGCCTCTTCCAACATTATTCTTTTCACATTATGAATGCACTTCTGTCTTTCCACTACTACTGTTTTTTTTTTTTAACCTAACTCCCTCTCTAACTGTTGACTGGTGTCTCTTTTTCCTTCTGTCTCCAAGTCCTTTGAATTCATCATATTCAGTGGTTCCTTCCTTCCAATCTGATTCTAGAACCTCTTCTAACAATATCCTGCCACGGTAACTGACTGGATATGCTTCTCAGTCTCTTTAAATGAGCTCATTAAATGAGCTCTTCCAAGTCTTCGTTCACCCAATGTTTTTTCTTATACTGCCCCTTTACCTTGAGCTGTAGTCCTCTGTTGGTTCTTTCCCTAGATTTTAAATTTCTTTTAGCGTATAAAAGGAGGTCCCATCCAATACTTAGCTTTGTCTTTAATCCTTCTTCATCTTAATTCTTGTGGGCAATCTCATTTTCAGGAAGCAGAACCTCAAGAGCTGGAAGAGACCTCAGGCAGATATCTGGCCCATCCCTGAGAACAGGGCAGGCCCAGCTATCATTTATGAAAGGTTCTGACTACCTAGGTCAAAACAACTTCCAACGACAAAGACTGCAGAAGGTTCTCCAGCCAATTTATGCCTGGTTTTGGTATTCAAAGTGGTAGAAAGCTTTTTCCTGATGTCTGGCTTGAGTTATTCTTGCCACAATTTAAGCCTGAGACTTCTTTCTCTAATGATCACAGGCAAGGGAGAATGGTTTATTCTTTTAATCTTTGCAGCATCCTCTTATGTTACAATATTCTCTCTCATCCTTTTCTTCTCTAGACTAAGCAATCCCATGACCATGTTCATCTAACCCCATTCACCCATGTTGTTCTCCTCTGGTCTCCATGCAAGTAGCATATTTTTCTTGAATCACAACTCAGACACAGCTTTAGTAGTGCTCACTAGAGCAAATGGATAATTTTAAATGTCCTGCAGACTATATTTTGGTCTACATAGCCCAGTATGATATTTGTCTTTTCCAGAATACCATGATATTGTCTCATTTTCTTCTACTTTAACTTCCAGAACCATTTTCTGAAGAAATGTCAGAGAGCAGCGATAGCTACATGCCTGCTTTATTCTCAGCCAAGTCCAGTACTTTAAATTAGACCTTGTTGACTACTGTTCCATTTTTCACCTGGTTTCTCTGACACCTTTGTATCATTTGGGATTTAACCAGTATGATCACAGGCCCCTGTAGCTCACTGAGACCTCTTGCTATGTCCAGTTTATACAGTTTATACACTGTCTCTATAATCTCTCTAAATTATGTGGTCTCTCACCCACCCAGGCAGCTAAGAATATCCTGTGTGGGCTTTCAATACCTCATGTCTTTGTTCAGACAGCATCTTTTTCTTTAGCCTTAATAGATGAGACTTCTTCTATTTTCACACATCCCAAATATTTCCGGAGAGATGTTTTTTCTCGCCAGCACTCTCACCTTGGTACACCCTGTCCCTGGTGAGTTCCCCCCACCTTCTCCACCATATCAAACCATCAGCAGCTTGTCACCACTTCACATATCATCCCTCGTTTGCCGCTGAGCTTCCAGCCCACACTATGTTTGGCCAGCAATGTCCCTTCCATCTTCAGCTTCCACATTACAAACAAGCCCTTCTGGGGTTTCTCCTAAGTTTCCCCTAAGCTTCAGGGCAGATTTCCAGAAACAACAAAGAAACTCCCAGTAATTTCATTACCCTCTTCAAACTCTGCTTTGAAACTTCTCCTTTGTCAAGAAGGCTGCAATAAATAAATGCAGAAATGGATACAACAATAAATTATTGGTGTGCTGAGAACACCGAATATCCTCCTAACTGGCAGTGTCCTCTTGCTTTCTAGTTGCCCCCTCACCTCACTCCTTCACTCACTGGCTGCTTCTATCACACGTTTTTTGCGAAGAAGCCTCTTTCTCTGTTATGTGGTTGTACAAGACCTAGTCCAGTGGTGTCGCAGTTTGTGACCGGTGTCCTAGACACAATCTAACAACAAATCATGGCAGACTATACTGGAAACTTAACCTTGATAGCAAGTGGCTGCAAGTTGTTTGCCTTTGACCGCAACTTGGCACTCCCTAGGGTAGCATGGTGATGATATCAGTTCATTTTCCAGTATGCAAATCTGTTAAAATGACACTGAAAGTAGCTCTCAAAGCAAGTTCCGTGGTATTCGCGGCATGACCCTGAAGTGAAAGGAAAGTTCCTTTTCTAAGGTGGTGCCTTTGGTTTAGAAGTAAAATACCTATGGGGGGGAGTGGAGGAGAAGGGGCACCTTGTACAAGGGATAAAGAGAAAACTTCAGTTTTCAAAACCATTGAACATGGCACTGTCAAGTAGAAAGCACATAAGGAAATACAGCAGTATGTCATATATAACCCTTTTCTGGTTTCAGTTTACAACAGTCTGCATTGGTTAGCAACTTAACAATTTTGGAAAGTGTGAATACCTCCCTTCCTCTTGTAGGAGTTGTACTAGCCCTGCACACCTATACCTCTCAATAAAGGACTAAAAGCAAACATGTTTTGAAGAAGAACATAGTTAAGAAGAAAAAGCCCTCTGTATCTAGCAGACAGCTTATAGCAGTAGCAGCACTAGGGATGCTCAGAAGGGAGTGCTCTATATTTGTGTTTACATATTGATTGTTTTGAAGCCTCTTTCAGTTCCAGGAATGGTAGACTATAAAAAATGATATATATTTGTGGTTTGGCACCCAAAGAGAACTTCAACTCAGGCATCATTCCCAGTTGCCAACATCTGCAAATTATTACATGTTGGTTTTGTTTGGGGATTTTTTTAAGCCTCAAACTGCAAAACTAACGTCACTCGCTGGTTGCACCTCCTGCCGAGTAACAGGGTGGAATTGTGGTATGGGAGTTTCACCAGTGCAGGTCACTGAGTTTATTAATAAACATCATTTTATGATAATACTTCTCCTCTCTGCTGCTGTGCTATAGAGGAAATTCTAGATAAACAAAACTCAGAAATAAATGTATGTTTCTTTTCAAAACCCACTAGTGAATAAAGAACATTGAGATTTATTTTTAAAACAATCTTCCACTGAAAATATACCAGTACCATGGTATAAGGACACTTGGCTTTGTCAAAGGAGGAAAATAAACTGTACAGATGATTTTGGAACCATATGTTTGAGCGGTGGGGAACAGTCTGTCAAAGTGAAGAGTCTTCATTCCTGCTGAAATACTTGGCAATGATCTGTACGTAGAAAATCCGATGCCAGAAGAGCTCACCACATGCTTACACGAGCCCAGCAGATCTCGTGACTGACACACAGCAGTGCAGATGTGCAGACAAGGAACCATCCTTAACCAACATCCGTCTCAGACACAAGTGAGAAAGAAAGCACCATCCTGAACAATTAAGCTACAGCTGCCAGGCAGCAGTGAATACTTGCTCAAAGTGCATCACATGGCATCAAGTCATCGGAGGCAAACACCATCAACTTCGGCCGTTGTAGCACACATTTTTCTTGTTTACAAAGAGCAAAGAAGTAGGCAAACAGGAACATCATGACACTAACTTTCCCTCACTTTCTTGCCAGTCTAATTTCAAGACCACAACAGCGAGCCCCACCACTGCATGTGTGCTTCATGGAAAAACAGTACTTCATGAGACTCACTGTTTGCTTGCAGAGAGAACAGGCATGCTCGTAATGCAGATGGATACCCGGAATTTATTCGTATTGGAGTAGAAAGGAAGTTAAAAAAACACTGGTTACTAAACTCAAGTTCAGTCCCTTTATCTTAAACTGTTAAATTTCAGGCTCCTTTGTCTTCACTGCCATTTTAGCTTTACTTCAAGTTGAATCTGTCTGCAGCATAGGCACAAAGTTAGTCTGGCGTGCCTATGTGGTACGCTGAAGCAAAAGCACTATTGTATTATAAATTGACACCCTGGTTGATTTTGTAACTGCTTTCCAGTACAAATTAACCCTAAACCATCAACAGGTCCACGGCAATGAAGGTTATTGTTGCTGTACTGCCTGCATGCAACATGCCTATGGGAAACACCCAAGCCACAACAAAAGATCCAAAAAAAACTTAGAAACACAAGCTTGAAAACTCCATGCTTTGTAAGCCACAGTGAAACAGCTGAATCCGCTGTGGGTGAAGACAGATCTGCCAGAAACAAATATGCCTGCATGGCCATGACCTAGCCAACAGAATCCATAGAAGGTCTAAACATCAAGATGCAGCTCTCCTCTTCAGGAATATCAGTTAATTAAACCTAGACCAGGACAGTGGAACAATGGTCTTCACCACACTTGCTCTACAACTGACATTTCATCCATCTAATTTCAGTACAGATTTCTCTTTTTCCTATGTGAAATGAGTCACAGGTCAGCAGGAACACTGTCAGATGCCTTCAAATCCCCCAATTTCTGACTGTTTTTTTTTTAATGCTAACATAACGATCTTGCAATAATAATAAGCCAAGCTACTTTTCCCAGCTCCTGCTGAAGGTGAGGCTTTTTTCTTAGTCCACCAGGTACTGTGCATACGGCCAGCTTTGCTGCACAGGGCTCTGATTGGCATGAACTGGTCTCTCCATTGCCCGCCCCAGGTTAGCCTGCCCGTAACAGAGCTGGCAGAGGTGAATGTGTGCTGCCTCACAGCTGCCACAGGTCAAAGTCCAGCTTATTATTTAATATGTAAGCTTGAATGGATGAGTCATAAGCCCGTGTGCTTTTCTGCCACGGGAATAGTAACTTTTGGTGAAGGAGCAAACAGCGTCTCAGACTACTTCAGCTACACTGAATGGAGCCCTTCACATTTTAAGCATACCAGTAAGGAAAGGCACAGTCACACTGGAATCCCATGTGAGAAGGATCGAGGGCACAGTGTAACTCAAACCCAACTTCTCCTCTTCAAAGAGAAGGGAGAGGAATATAGAAGATCTCAGACCTGGTCATGCACCTTCCTGCTCTCACATCCATATACTTCTCAATGCACTTGCTCATCTTTTGCAGCCTTGTGTTGCCTTGCTCTTATCTACAATCTCAACTTTAAAAGCCACAGAAACTCTTTCCCTCTTACAATTCCCCATGGTTTAAATTCTCCCTCCCACACATGGTGTCTGTAAACAGATGGTAAAATAAGTGCATATGAGGCTGTGTACAGTAAAATTACCTGTTTGTTGCACAGCCAAAACCTACCAGAGGATCCCCATGAAAAATCACTTACAAGCTTAAACACAGCGCCAGGGTCCAGCCTGTCTTTGTGTGAGAGGCAGTGTTTGCCTTCACCTAGCATGGGGTTAGCTGATGTCTCGACCATACTCTTGCATGGCACTGGGGCTCGGGGTGAGCACACGTGGTGATGGGAGACAATCCAGACCAAAACGAAACAGGGTGAGCAGTGGGAGAAGCCCTACATGACCATGGGGTGGGAAAATGGTGTCGTGCCTGTCCTGTGCATGGCGCTGCACCCTGCAATGGTGCAGAGAGGGGGTCTGGACAAAACCTGGCTCTGCCTTGCCTGCTGTCCCATCCACCTGGCTGAGGGGCTGCTGCCTTCATCTTTCACGCAGGGATGGGGGGAAGGTGTCTCTGGACATCATCTGAAAAACCCAGATGGGACAGCCGAGGAGAGCTGGGAAATCCCAGTTTTCCTGTTGAGACAGCCTGGAGCTGGAAGAGAATGCTCCCAAAGACAGAGAAACCAGAAAGAAGTAAATTAAGAGCCAAGCAAAACCAAACCAAACATGAATATGAACAAAAATAGCCCTACACACATCCGATACGCTCTAAATCCTGTTCTTCAGTGAGGAGTGGGTATTTTGCAAGCCTGGCCTGTCTGTGAAGAACTTTCCCCAGTCAGATCTGGAGGCCAGACTTGCTCACATGGTGTCCATCAAGAGGAAACCCTTTGATAACTAGGTCACTGATGTTCGAGCCTGGAGCCTGTCCAGAAGGAAGGAGCCCAAAAGCACTTCACCAAGCTTTGCAGCGTGCAGGCAGACACGGACCCGGATCACGCAGCAGCGCCCACGCAGTGACCTGGCTCCCTGACATCTAACCAAGGGCCAAGCTATAATTTAGACAAAGCTAGTGATTTTCTATCAATCAGCTCCAGCGAGCTGAAGGTGTTGAACCCATGAGCTCACACAGCTTGGCGTCATCTAACTAAGCTGACAGCACCAAAGCAATTAATTCATGGTGCCCCATGTTTCAGCTATGGCAATCAAAGCTGCAGAAATAGCACAGCAGCACTGTCCTTTGGAGGGGGGGATGAGGTCAAGGCAGAGGTCCTGGGCATGGCCAGACTTCAAGGGGAGCACATGTAGGCAGCTGAAGAAACATTCCTCTCTTCCACTTCTGCCACTTCTTTGGTAGCAGAGGAGAAAGCACCTTTCCCTTAAAGAGCACCTGCAAGCAAGGTTTTGCTCCCTACCATCTAACTGCAGTGATGGTTATGTTTTTGGACCATCATGCATTAGGATCAAGGGTCACAGGGAAGACTGAGGTGCTGAAATACAGCAAAGGAGATGGAGCAGGAGAATGTAACGAGAAGAAAACTAGCAGATGGGAAGAAAATAGGCTAGATGATCCTGAAAGGGAAGAAATCAGTGAGGCAGAGCTCTTCCTTTGCTTCCTGGTCAACAAACGTGTTGTTGGGATCAGGTAGGATAATCCTGCTCCTGGGTCCATTTCTGCCAGATGTGCCTGGTCACATTCTCAAGTTCAGTGCACCTCCTTCAAGCAAGCACAAAATAAATTCTCACGTTTCCCCCACACCACTTTTACACGCACACTACATTCCATGTTTCCCCAGAGGCATTTTCCACTGGATGTGTTCTGTTGTAAAGGCAACAGAAGGCTGCCAAAAAAAATCCAAAACAAACAAACAAAATGGCCCAAACAGCATGGATGCAGTTCATGTAGTTCAATTGTAGCGCAATCCAGTTCGTTGACCGCTCTATCATTCTCTGTCATTACTGGTAAATTATTCAATCTGTTATCAAGGAAAATGCTTTAAACATGCAATCATCTATTGTTTATCTTGTGTTCTAAAAGTGTGTGGTCATGTAAAATATGTCCTAAATTCTTTCATTTTATCTGCCCAGTGGTACATAGACGCCAGCATAAACAAATACCAGATACACACACCTACAAGTAATGTAATGGATTCAATCCACTTCTGATGCTTCTCTTTCATCTTCAAGGGCTTTTTGCCATGCTCCACCTCCACTGCGCTCACATGATCCCGTCACCACCAGCCTGCCCTGCTCCCATTCGAGTGGGGATTTTCCTGATCAGTGTGGATCTGGCATGGTGTTTGGCACATATTTACTGAGCCTACAGAGTGACTGAATGGCACTGACATGCTTCAAGGGGTGAGTTTGCAACTGAGGAAGTTTGCAAGGCAATTATTTGTACAACTGCATCACTAAGGCAGAAGGTAAGGGGTGTGAATATCTTGGACCTGAATGTGTATAGCAATATCGCCTCAAAACAAAGAGCACACACAGTCAGCAAAGTCAATAATCTGGGAGTTCACCACCAGTGCCACACATGGAATAAATGCAGTGTCTTCTGCTCCTACCACCGTGTCCTCCACGCTGGAGACCAGCATATTGGCTGGGAGTAAAACTGGGTTTCTACTGATGCAGGAGGTGCAGAGCAGGTGGCATTAGACCCTCTTTGTATTAGACCCTCTTTGTCTTCAGGCTGTTTTTTCCCCTCCCTGCCTGCTTTGAGCTGTAAAGAGGCCAAGAAAGATGTCCTCCTAAGTAGCAGGCATTGCTATCACCTGGGAGCGGCTCCCAGACACTCCACCATTTGAAATCATCACCTTGCTTGCAAAGGTTAATAGGACAGGCTGATTTCCAAGTGGGAAGCTTTGTCCATAAGTGGGTTAGCAAAAGGGTGGGGAGGAGACCAGCCCTTTACAAAAACAAAAATTCAGTTACCCAGCAGTTGTAACTGGGCAAGGTTAATCACAGTATGCAACAGGTAAAGCCCAGCGTAACAGATGTTTATTTAATATGGGGAAGTGGACCAGGCCACTTCTCTCCAGTGAGGATCTGCTGTCCAGGCACGGTGCTGTTGGGCATCCTGCAGCATGGGAAGTCCAAGACAGGACAGGACTTTCTAACAAGAAGCAGGGGCAGGAACGCCCACTGAACAGGAACCTGCAGTGGCAAATGCCAGGGCTCAATTTTGTTTGATTTATGTTCAGTGTGAATAAAGTCACCCCATCCCATACCTTAACATACTTCCTCCACCCCCCAGACATCCTTTTTTCTCCCCTTTTATTCCTTCTCATTCAACTGCATCAGGTCACATGTATCAGAACATATAGGATGAGGAAGCACTGCCATGACCTCTCTGCAGGTCACTTGCAAGGGACAAACACAAGGAGAAAAAAACCACCGGTTCTAGGAAAACAAAAACTGAAATTTTTCTTCTCCTACATGGACTAACTTGGTGGCTCACGCTATATATAAAATGAAACATTAAATGTGTTTCTTTCTTTTGACAAACACTGCTGCACATGTCTGCTCAGATCTATTTCAGGCATCAGTACTTATTTGAGGCAAATCACAGCTCTGTGTAGGTGTGTCAGGGATGATTCAGCAGAGAAACATGCATGGCTGAAAAATGTACCATGCTTATGGAAAATCGAAATGTTATATACCCCTTTCTAGCCAGGTTACAGAAATTTCCCTTTTCGTGCTTACATTAACACATAATGTGGTTCTGCTCATTGCCGTAACAAGCTGGTGCAGAGGGTCAATCATGCAGTTTGTATTAAGCAGAAAGTACCACACAACGGCATGAAAATACTGGTGTCTGTGTATGTTGTATTACTTTCACTGAACAGCATTGAATTTTTCCATAGCTAAGAAAGGGGACAACAACAGTCTGGCGACATATACGTGACAGCTAATGTTTCCTTAAGTGTATATACACATTTACATAAAGAACTTTTACTAGTAATAGCGAAATATTCTCAAGTAGTACCTTTTATACTAGGAAACCAATCTACGGGATTGATCAATCTATTAGATTTTTACAGCTTGATTATTAAACCAAATTAACTCCTACTGTTAGACAAAGTTCCTGCATGAGACATATCACACACACCCACATATGCACAAATATTTACTCTCAAGAAGAGCTGACTTCTCTTAATGCACAAATATTCTGTACGACTCCAATTTACATGTAACATGGCACATTTTAAAAGAGCAGCCTTGGGAGAATGTGCTGAAAATAGCCATTATGTCCATGAAAACATCTCATTATCCAAAACGGAGTTATATTTAAAAGTGTTTTGCTTATTTAAAGCTCATGTTCTAAAAATAAATTCCACATGTCTCCTTCTGTTCAGATAAATAATTACTTAACATGTTTATGGCACTAAAATGAACACTAGCATGTTTTGTTGTGTTGTTTGATTTTTTTAAAAAAAAGTGTTGTAATGACAATCAAAGATTTAGTAGCCATTTTAGTTGCTGAAGTTGACCTCATATGAAGTGATCTTGGAGAAAAACAGGCTTTTAGCAGGGCAATGATTTAATAAATTGAATTTACTGCAAGATAAATAAGCAACAGTAGTACTATCTTCAGATCTCTCTACTTCTGCCTATGTGAGGTCCCCACAAGGAGTATCATTAAATGGATCAAGAAGCACGCAGCTAACTTGTCACAGGGCACTGTAAGAGAAACACGCTCCCCCAGTTCAGTCATCATTAGGAGATGCGGAAGGCTGGTGCTTGCAGTTTTTGGACAGACTTTCACAAGAAAGTTGCTTTTGCCATTAATTTCATGGGGTCCAGATGTGAAGAGATGAGAAGCAGCCTCCTTGCCACACCGGAGATCTGGCAGAGGCTTCCAGCTGACAAAAAACCTAAAAGCAGACACTGATGTTTCCAGTATTTTGGGTCTAACACATCAGGAACTCTACCAAACAGCTCCACAGATCTTCTGGTCAAACTACCAGGGAAGCTTTTGCCATCTTATCTCCCAGATCCTTTTCTGGAGGACTGAGAGCACGACAACTCTTTCTCAGAGTTGTAAAAAAGGTTGTCCTGTGGCTTAGACACTGACCTGCTGTAGCTATTTACCTGTGTGCAATAAAGACATAGAACCTTCCCTCAGGGAAATCACAGAATTAAGGGTCAAAAATATATATGCCAATCTGGGCTTGAGAGTAGAGTGTTCCCAGAAGCACATAGGTATTTGAAGCCCATCGTATGGCTTATGCCTAAATGTGATGACAACATCTCTGTGGAAATATGCCTACTATCAAATTATGTTTTTTTCAGATCCATTTAAAACTCAAGATGGGCAAAAAAACCCAACAAAACCATTTACCCTCAGCCTCACATTCAGGAAGTGAAATTGTCACCTTCAGACAACAGCAGCAGCCCTAAAAATTATCTATTCTACATTATCATTGTTGTTGATAAGATCACAAGTGACTCTAGCAGAGACCCCTTTGGCAGCTGGCACTGAAGGAACCATGGAGGCTGGCTGGTGGCTCCGGCACACACATGTGCAGAAGATGGTGCATCAGAAGTCCCATTTTTGGCCATGTCGCCGGCTGCTGGAGAAGCAGCAAGTGAGCACAAACCATCTCCAGGCTGCCCTTCCCTTCACTTATAATTCCAGATTAATGAGCACCTCACACAGACGGGAAAATTTTTAACTCTGACTCACAGGATTATTATTTTTTGTTTATAAGACACACCTACTAATTTTACGTTGGATGCAGGCACACATCATG
The DNA here is from genome assembly GCA_002844005.1 of Limosa lapponica baueri. Lineage (NCBI taxonomy): Eukaryota > Metazoa > Chordata > Aves > Charadriiformes > Scolopacidae > Limosa > Limosa lapponica. The sequence goes on along the minus strand of KZ505795.1, from coordinate 67,411 downwards.
AACCACAGGCACATGACAAACATCGGCAACACTAGCGTTGCACGTAACACAACTTGATTAATCAATCATACATTTCCTTAGTGCTCTCAGGGACAGACCCTTAGCATACTATTAGGCTGTTACTCGAAGCTGGAGAGAGAGGACACATGAAAGTTCTCTAGCAGCTCTTCAACAGAGAGGGAATCTGCGAGCAGGCGCTGCCCTCGCTCAGCCAGAGCACGTGGGCACCTCTCCCACCAGTGGGAGTCCCACAGCAGACGGGAGCAGTCGGTGGGTCTAAGGCTTTAGCAACTGCAAAAAATAAATCCCAGCTGATAAATCCCTAGCTTTTTCATCCAGCAGGATCACAGAGCGCTCTGCAAGCTGACTCAAGACCAGAGAAACCCTGCAACACCCAGCCCCATACAGTGAGGATGGCTGCCTCCTGGATCTATGCTTTGCAGAGGCAAATCCTCCTTCCAGTGCTCCGGCAGAGGAAAAGGACCCTCAAGTGGGCGTGAAGATTTGTGCTGCCAGAGTGTAAATGAGAATCAGGCCTGACAGCCTTTAAACAGCACAGCCGGCCTGCGCAGCGGTGCAGAACCAGAGGAGAAGGCTGTCCAACTGAAATAGCAGGGATTTAGGCAACCAGAAAGTTTGGAAGCAACAATATGGCCAGTTGGACCGAGGCAAGGACTAACGCTAGCAGATGTGCCAGCGCCGAGACACATTAAAAAAATACACTGTAATAGAAAAAAAATCATGACCCACAGCTCAAATCTTGTGTTTTCTAAAACTTAATACTGTGCAGCATTATTATTAATTATTATTATTCATTTGGTTTGTTAACATTGCAGGCATATTCTGGTCATCAGTCTGAGCTTTCCCCCATGGATGCAAGGTCTAGAAACAGGCTCTGCCCTGTTGAAGAGAGCAGAGACTCCTGTGCAGTCAGTCACCTGCCTGAGCTCCCGGCAAAAATGGCCAGCTACGCCGTGGCTCCCAGGATGACCACGAGCGTTGGCCCCTCGGCTATAGGATTCTTGTGCAAAGCTGCTCCTGGGCCCCTTTGCAACCCCACTCACCCATGTTCTCACCGGCAGGCGGCGGGCAGACTGCCACCTAGTGAACTCCTCCTCCACCTCCTCCTCCTCCTCTTCTTCTTCTCTCCTTCTCGTCCTCCTCCTCCTCCCCGCAGCACCCCAAGCCTCCTAGCCTCTGCCCCGCTGCTGGGGGACTGATGGCAGCTGTACTGTCTCCCCGCTACTGTTACTGCTCCCAAAGCTTCCTGTTCATGTGCCAACTTCCAGGCTCGCATCACTGCAGGGAGTCACTGCTGCTCAGCCGGGAGCCGTTCACGGCTCTGTGATGCTCATTTTGGCCCAGCTCAGCTCACCCAGAGCGCTGCTCCATCTCCACTGTACAGAAGAGGCAACCTCACCAAGCAAGGCGGACCCAGGACAAAGGCCAAGGAAGCACACACAGCAGAGCAATTGAATCCCTTTCAAGTGGCATCCCCATTGATTCAATTTTGAGAGCAGGGTTTTGGCATGTAGAAATAATATCACTGAAGCAAACGAGAAAAAATGTCTGAGGAACACCTCGACAACTGGTATGGGACAGCCTGAAGATGTGTAATGGAGGGTGTTCAACAGGAGAAGCAACCCCAGTGCAGAGCAGAGACCATGCAGGGCTGAAGACTCTGGTGCACCACTCATGAGGGTCCCCGCCGAGATTGCTCCTCTCGCGTGGCCAGGCCTTTGGACTGCCTCATCCTTGGCATTGGTTTCTCTGTCAAACCCAGAAAGCCCAAAATAAGGAAGCAGCACATCAGTGCACCCCGTCCAGGTGGTGAGCAGCCAGGCTGCAGGCTCCTAGCTCTGGGCACAAGAAGGGACGCGAACTGCCTGACAAGGCCCCATCTAATGTAACCACTGCATTCTTGATATGGATTCTTGACAGTAGTCACAGGCTGGCTGCACTTGGTGGTTGCCCGTGCTCCCCAAATCCAAATTCCTGCTGGTGATCCAAGGATCTCCCTATTTTCTTTTTTTTTCTTTTTTTTTCCAAACCCAACATAAAGAGAACAGGTCTAACTGTATTTTACTTCTGGAAGTTGGGGAGATTATTGAATCCATCACTCACTGGGAAGAAAAAAGTTCAGCCAAATTATAGGTATCCCTTTGCTTTTGAGAGGCCCAAGTATAACAGGGATGCAAAAAACACCTCATTGAATATGTCCAAAAATAACAAACATCTTCTAACGAGTTGTTCACCCTTGTCCATTATGTGGCATCATAACGGAGTAAATAATAGCATACCAGGGGAAGTAAAAACACCTCTGAACACCATTTAACACAGTGATTGGGTGTTATTCTTATGAAATATGCTGGCCAAGCAGAGAAAAGTGGCAGGGTGGAAGCTGCTTGGAAACCCAAGGACAGTCAAAGCAACAGGTCCCAGCTCAGACAACCATGCTCCTGTTGTTGTAAAATATGAGTGACACTGAGTTGCACACTGCATAGGTAATTACAGCCACTTAACCCTCATCAGCATTCCACACAATGCAGCCAAGGAATAAATATAATTACCTCCTTGTCTAGAGCTGTTCCTCAGGTTAACCTCCTACCAGCCAAGCAGCCACCTCCCCAGTTAAAAAGATTAATTTTTAAAAGCATTAAATCCACAGCTAGGTCCAGGGTTCAGGTCTCTGGAGCAACTCCCCAGCAGACCCCCTGCATGCCCAGTTTCGTTGTGAAGGACCAGCAGATCATCCCACACCCCAAACATCCAAACAGCACCAGCAGCTGAGAAAAATGGGGTCAAACCAAGGGCAAGGGAGGGGAAGATACATGTTTGATGTAAGAGAAAGCTTCCTGAGAGGAAACCAAGCTATGCCTTCCTTTCACTAAGAGAAAGTGTGCTTTCCAGTTCTCTTGGGATAGCTCTCTAACTCTTCCTAACTCCAGCCAGGACCAATGTACGGTAAGAGACCAGCTGGCAGCGGCTGGGGTAGAGACTGGGCAAACTGATGGGAACTTTCCATCCCAAGTTTTTTGTGCTGATGTAAGTCAGTGCAAGATCCCCGAAGCTGGTGGAGGCTATGTCTATTTATATCACCTGAGTATCTGGCTGATGAATCATCATAGTGCTGTGGTTGGAAAATACTGCCTCACCAGGAAAATCCCACTTTCAGTGATACAAAATCTGAATGGCAAGGGAAAGAGCTCTCTTCCAGCTCCAACGCAAACTGACTTAAAACTAGGTGGAGTGATGTCCCTGCAACAATGAGAACTCACACCGGTTCCTCAATGGCTGTTCAGCTCAATCAAGACTGTCCAAACATTTCTTATTAGGTCTTTCCTACTGGTGTTTCTTTGCTTCTGAGATACCCTCTGCCTCTCCTTCCTCCAGGTTCTTATCTCCTTGCACATGTTCTGCCTCACAAGAGAATAACCATAACAAAATGTGATTTATAGCCAACTTGGAAAATGCAATGACGTCCAGGGTTCCATTTGAATGCCTTCATGTTTGCAAAGTTTAGACGCTGTCCTATGAGCTGCCAAAGCATTTAGAGCAGGAAGTCAGCGGAAAAAGAAAGATAAGGGGACTGCTGGGGCTAGGACAAATCCCCTACCACGTGTTTGTTTCCTTGCCTTCTCATGCTTTAAAACTGAAGAAGAAAGGATCTTCCTCAGCTTCTTTTTCCCTTTTCCCTTTGCCCCGAAAAGACACTCTCAAGCAGAATTGATTATCTTTTCTTAATGAAAATTAGGCTAAGGAAAGGGAGGCACATGGGGAGAACAGATAGTTTACATTTGACATAAACTATATTTTTTAAGTGATCATTAAACTTGTAAATGGCCTGGGAGCCCTGGTTACATCACGTCTCCAATCAGGCTGAAAACTCCCAGGGGCTGGGAACCGCATTTATCTTCACATTTGTGAGGTGCAGCAGGGACCCGGTGCCGGCTGAGGTGGCTGCTCGGTGCTGCTCCAGCCCAGGGATTGCCTTTGAAAATGGTACCTCTCACCCAAAACAGCAGAACTGGTTTGCATGGCACCATCTGTGTGGACTGGCCCCTGCTACCCATGGGGACAGCTGACACATGGGGCACCCGTACCCCACCATTTCCCCGACCACTGCCTTGCCAGGCCAGAGGTCATCTGCCAGGAGAAAAGAGTCATCCCTCAGGTAGTCCAAGAGAGGGGAAGCAAAATGTAATTTTGGTCACTATTTTGCACTTAAATAGCTCTGTACTCACCAGCAACTTTTTCTGGGCCATTTCGTCAGTCTGGGACAGTGAAGCGGCTCTCATTTCTCCTTATGGTTGAGATTTTTTTAGGGGGTGGGGATCTTTCTGAGGACATAATACATGGACACTGGGCCTTTTCCCAGAGCAAACCAAATGATAACTTGACCTGAAGCAGTTAGGATATCCAGTGCACTCATATTGAAGCACCTATGTGTCCTGTGACCAGACCTGATACCATATGACCCCAAATTTCCACATCCACACTGCTCTTTCAGCCTGCACCAAGGCCACCCAGCCCCGCGGGTCTGCAAACCCAGCAATGCTACTTCCTCTGCCCCCCACGCCAGGAGCACGGCAGGGCAGCAAACCCTGCTGCAGCAACCCCAAGGGCAGAGATCCCTCGGGAGACCAACCAGGACCATGTCAGGGCAGTGCATTTCTCAGGCTAAAGGCATGTCTGCAGCAGTAAGAAAAAATAATGGATCCCACAGGGAAGCACCTTGTGACTGAAGCCCAAGAACTTGTCTCAGGGGGCCAACACAGAAAAACAAGTAAGCATATTACCAGGTTGCACCCACTGTCATATACATCTGTCTGCCCTCGACTAGCCACTTGCCACTTTGCTCAATGTAAAACAGATTACTAGAGAAGCATAGACAGATGTAATTGGTTTCAAGAAGTTTTCCATGACCATTTCCATTCCAAAAGTTACTAATTACAGAGTACTTTTTGGTACAAACAAAATTTTCTTGGGAAATAAGATTGTTTGCAGAAAGATGAAAAGCATCACAAACATGCTCACAAATTGTGAATACGCATTCATAGACATAGTTCTAGTAATGCTCATGCAGCCCGTCTTACAGCTCTCTTGCAGGTCTGATGAATCACACCCTACAAACAACACTACTCAAGCAATAGTCATGCTGAATAGCACATGACTAACCCGCAAGCAGAAGTTTATTCACAAAGTGTATGCAAATAGCAAACACATCTGTAAGCAGCAGCCCTTACTTCAGGATAATTTGCAAACAAGAAAAGGGGTTAAGTCTGTCACGCTGATTGCTTACAGAAAGTAGATCACTCAGTCTTAGTCATTTGCATCTCTTTCTGGATTGCAAATCCTCCTGGCACAGAATACAGCAGGCCCTTTCATTTGTTTTCCTACTCCTCGTCCTCCAGATGTTCAAGTCAGACTTGTTTTCTCCAGTATTTTTTTTTTTTTATGGCTTCTTAGCCAGATAATGAAACCTACTAAGGTCACTACTTCACAGTATAATAACTATCCAAACTCTGAAAACTCATGAATATACTTGATTTATTATTTTCAGCTATCAATCACATAAATACCTTAAGCTTTTCCAGAGAAGTTGCCCCATGAATATTATGCTTCAGCAGCAACGCAAGGTAAATACTGGGATTCAGCTGCAGAATGAAACAACAAATCAAATGGTTTGTTTCTCAGCGACAAGAAGGGAGCAGCATTATTCAACAGGCTAATGTTCCATGGGCTCAATGAAAAGGCCTACGCTCAGACTTGAAAAAAAGTAATTATAAACCCAAGAAATTTGTAATGGGTCAGAACAAAACCAGAGATATCTGCCACCCCCACCCCCTTCAGTGAATAAATGTTTAAATAACTTATTTGTTGTAATATTGCCCAGAGCAATCTGCAACTGGACACACAAATTTCAGAAACACCAACTCTAATTGAACTTCACCAAAAGGCAAACTCCCAAGAACCCGTTGCATTTGAGACTGGAATGGTAACACCTACAGTACCTCAATAAGAGATTAATTTAAGCATCAATTTAATTCATTATGGCTGTTCTAAGCTTCTGGCATATTTGCTAGAAAGTGCAGTAGGAAATTATATTTTTTTTTTACCTGAACAAGGGAGCAGGTGAGTGAGGAACAGACACTGAATTTGTACGTGTGGGTAAAATTGATAGAGAGAATGTTAGCAAGCTTGGAAGACTGAATGCATTATCATTTCTTAGTAGACTTCTGGCTGCCTCTCTTGACCACTTAGGTGTTATCTCTTGTTTTATAGTTTATGCAATGTCTTCAAATTATGTCATACAATGTCTGACTGGTAAGCATGCCAGTGTTACTGCTATATGACATCTTTTATGCTGTTTTCTCAATGCTTAACTTATGCATTGATTGAAGTACAGGCTACCTATGTTCTCCTGTTCTATGGAAGACAGTTTTTTAGGAGCAGACTTGCACTTTACGCTTTGATTTAAACCTGCACTCAGGAACATCAGGATATAAGGGAAGCCTCTAAACACTGCTGTAAATCTCACAATTTATGTTGCAGGAAGTTTCCCCTTTTCCTGGATTTAGGATGTTACTGGGAGTAAGAAGTGAGCTGCTTTTAAAAGAATACCGTGTATCTCTTATTACAAGTGCCTCAGTGTACTATCAAAGCCTTGCAATTTGCCCATGTCGCAAATAAATAGCTATAAGCTTCCTTTGATGCTGACTTGGTCGACAATCCCGAGACAGAATGGGATAAATAGTTCCTGGCACATCTCACTCCATCCTCACTCCCCATCCAAGGACTTGGAGTTGCAGGGGCCAGCGTCTCCAGCTGAAAGAGGAGTGTGGAAAATCTGTATTCCTGATGCCTCACATTGGATTTCATTTCAGAGATCTGGGAATAGTAGGTTAATGCCTGACAGCTACCGCAGCCAGTTGGGTGGGAGTTATTCTTGCTACAGAGAACAGTGATAAGGACTACTTGCTTTCAGGACTTTTTATTTTGGGGGCTATGTCTTTCAAGCCAGCTCTCTCAGGTTGTCATCTTACTTCAGTAAATATCATCATCATCAACATATCATCATTCAAACCACAGCAATACACTCCCTTGTCAGACTTGAGCCCATGTATGGTGCAGGCTGGGGTCCCAGGGGTCTATATCACAGAATCATATCAGAGAATCTCCGATGCCTTTGAACAAAGGCGCCTGGTTCTTCTCCTAGGGACCTCTGCCCAGTGCAGCTGGGGCTGGTGAGCTTCACTGCAACAGGTAACCTACCCTGACTTTTGGAGTCACTGTGGTTTCCATTATCTAACTTGCACATCTACATTTCAGTGTCCCCTAAAAACATTACAGCTGGTGTTAGCAAGAACTGCTGCCTCGTCTCACTGAATCTTTCTTCGTTGCATCTTTAAAAATAAGCAATGGTCCTCAAGGGAAGCCTCTTTCTCCTCAAAGAAAGACTCACTTTTAATTACCAGATACTAAATAAAGCTGTTCTCACTCCTTTCAGCTACCAGAATACATACCTAATTAGAAAATACACCGTATACTCATAAATAACCTGGTAATGGAGACACAAGGAGGGGAAGATGCTAAGTGTAGACATAGATGTATTCCTTTGGAAGGGTACTACATCCTTACACATGAGGTAAATGTTACTTTATTAGCCCAAAAGTGATAATAAAAGGCCTGTATATGTACTAAATGTTTTTGTTCATGAGAGGCTTATAAAAAACCAGCACATTAGAAGTAACGGGAACAGAGTGATTATTTTCTACCTCTCCAAAAATGTAATTGTTAATTCTCTTGTTTCATTGGCATAAGCAGCTTTTCCTACTTCTCTTCATTCCTGACTTATCTGAGTCTTTGGAAATGATTTTGGACTTGTACCATAGTGCCAGCTAGGCCTCATGATTTTATTATATGTACTTCCCTGCCCTTTTTCCTAACCAGACATCAAACAGCGCTCTCTCTGGGTGAAGTCCCCCTATTTAGCCCAATGTGAAGGTTTAAACAAGTTATGTCCCTCTGACCTGACATTAATACCGGGAAATCAAGAGTAAGCGATGCTGAGCCAGATGGTTTTGCTTCAGTTCCTTTAATTGGGGATGTGTTAAACTCTCAGTGAACACTGATTATAGGAAAAGGACATGGTAAGTGTGCTTCGGAGAGCACTGATTTGGGTTCCCCGTGCTGCCCAGGTGTAGGTCTCCACAAGAATGATGAGCGAGCAACTACCTGCTCTACAGGTTGCCCTGCTGTTTCTCAGCCAGCTGTTGGCACAGCTGTGCCCGCTCGCAGCCCCAGCCACCCCACCTGGCACTGTGAGGCTGCCCAAGCTGTGAGGGTGCAGGCAGCATACATGCATGGACACACGCATGCACACGCCTGCAGAGGACAACTCAGCACCAGCCAAGCCAGCCGCCTTGCTGGAAGTGCTCCATGGGGATTACCTTGAGCCAGGGAAGCTTGGCATGCCTCGAAGGGTGGCAGTGGTGCGGAGCATCTAAGTGCAGGGAGAGCAATGCACATGGAATGCTGTGCCTGGATTGTCAGATCAGTAACACGCTGTTGCTACTGAGCAACAAGAAGATGCCGACCACTTGGAAAACGGCAAACCACATCTCCTCACTGTTTTACTGCTAATTGGTTTAGGATTAGGAAGGCAACAGCCCCTGCAGCTGTGCAGAGAGTGCAAGCCCTCAGTCACCAGGGTTTGGCTGGTGCCACCATGGGGTGATGGCGGTGGGAGAAGAGGAGGTTTGTGTGCCTGGGGACTCAGCTGTCATTGGTGTTTGCCCTGGGCCACCACAGGACTTCTTGACACAGCTAGTGTTTGTCTGCACCAGAAAGTGTTTGTCAGCGTAGCCAAGTATGGGTCCTCAAACAAGGTAAGTTATGCCTTATACAGTTAGTTGTACCCTATGTAGCTAGTTCAGCTAAACTTGCATCTCAACTGGCCATTCACAGCTACCACTTCATTAATGAAGAGAGTGACTTTTCTCCATGCTCCTGATAGCTATGCCATTGAAACTTTTATGCATCAACCATAACTTAACAGTATTCATTCTTGGTAAAAGGTAAAGCCTATCACAACTTCACCAGCTGGGCAGGATGGCATAGGCATGCACCCAGACAACGGGAATGCTACTTATGCAGCAGAAAGACCTACATCCCCATGCCAGCCCCACTGGGGATGCCCATGAGCTGTTTTCCCTGGGCACAGTCCAACACAAAGCCTGCAGAGCCACCATCCAGACCCACCCAGAAGTAGGGCTGCAACCGTGCTGTCTGACCAGGACCTCCTGCAATCTGGGGTAATGCTACTGAGATGGGAAGAAAGTGCAGGACCCATTGGCTCCAAACCCTGCTTCCATCTCAGCCAGCCTGCTGTGTGCCAAGGAGTTTGCTGGGGCAGCCAGGCTGGTTGTGGGGCCACTTGTGTATGTGTGTGCTCTGGGGTCTGTGCTGACCCTGTTCTTCCTCATATGCTCCGACAGACAAGCAGCCTGAGAGTGTCACTGAGCAACAGGGTCTGAGCAACAGGGTGATGCCAGTAATTTAGGAAATGGCAAACCATTTGTGCATGTCTGCACACTGGAAAATACATCCGGGAAAACTTAAATCTGTCTTTGCAGCAGCACAAAACAAATGGGAGTGAACATCAAGATGGGTGCACTGCTGCTGGAAGGAGATTCATGCCCCTGTTGTGGTAAAAGACGCTGCAATATAAAATCATGTGGTGCAAGGAGACTTGCAATGTGCTTATTTGTCTGTATTTCATGTTAAAGTGAAGAGTGGGGCTGGGGGTTCGGTTTGCCTTTTTTTTTTTAAATCAAAGGAATTCTGAAAGTAAATTTCCTCAGATTCTTCACTTGATGGCTTTCTTGTGATGAAAATTGATTCAGAAATAAATCACTGTGCTGGATGCTACCTGAAACAGGTGTGGTTCTCTGTTTTCTGTGTTTTCTAGAAAATGACTGGCAGTTACTTAATTGTCTCATTTCTGCTTGGTTTTAGAAACTGAAAAGTCAGCTTTTACTTGAAGTTTTCCTAGAAGGCTCTCAGCAATGCAGGGAAAATGGTTCATCTTGTGGCATTACAGGCACTAACGAAGCACAGTTTCATACAAGCATTGCTTAAACTGTGGTTCTGAGTGTTTTAGTACATATTTTGAGTATGCCCATCTAGCCAGGGATGGAGACGTATGATTAAACAGGAGGGACTGAAGTCCTTTGTGAAGGATAGGATAGGGAAAAGGCGAAGTGTGCAGCTGCAGGGTGGACCTCCGTGGGGAAGGCAGCGGCTGTGCAGCTGTGTGACCACAGCCACAGCCCAGAGCAGAGCCACGCAGGCGGTGGGAAGCTGATGCCTGGGCTGTTCCCCATCCTCCCTCCTAGGTAAAAATACACGTGTCCAGCTGTGAGCCTGCTGGACTCATCTTCTTGCAAGCAAGCCCTCTGGATGTGTTTTAAAGGAGGAAAACAAACACACAGCTGAAGGCATGGAGGTGGATGCGGTAAGATGCAAGACAGGTTCACCATGGGGTAGGTGATTATTCTTGTCCAATCTGATATCTGATTCTCTAGATATCAGATCTGGGATAAACCTTTCCTCTCTGGGTTCCAAAAAGGCTGCAGGGCAAGGTATGAGTTCACCTGGAGAAGGAGGAGATTGAGATGGGCAAAACCCTGGCTAAGGAGATAGAGGTCCAGGCAGCGGGGAGAGGAGTCGGAGGAACAGAGGCTCCTTCTCCAGGACTGTTTCCAAGACAGCTTACTCAATATTTTTTCTCATAGCCTTGGCTCAGAATGTCAGCATGTGCTAATAAAATTTGCTGATGACACAAAACTGGGAAGCAACACCAATTCAGAGGGTTAGAACATGTTACAGGAGGACCTTGTGAACCAAAGTAACAGAAAAGGGAGGAAATTCAGTAGAACAAAAAAACAAGCTCATACATTTGGGAACTACTTATTTTTTGCTGTAAGCAAGGAACTCATCAGCTAGCAGCAACAGAGCTGTTTCCCCTGAGCAAAGGGCAGTTGTGAATGATAACATTATGCAGCTGTGAAGAGGGAACTTCAGCCTTCAAATGTTTCCAAAGAGGTATCTCTCTTAGTGGTACCTCAGGAAGGGTCATACTAATGCTAATGAGCAAGCTTTTGTCGAGCTCTCACTTGCAATAGCAGGTACAATTCTTGCTTCCAGTTCCAAACATGAACTCCCAAAGGACACAAAACAGGGATGGAGAAGAGTTATCAGGATAATCAGAAGAAAAAAGTCTGTATCAGCAGAATATTTTTGCTAAAAGCTTTGGTTTGAGAAACTAGCAGAACAAAAGCTCAAAAGAAAGTCAGCTGCTGTTTATAAGTGTTCTGGGCACAAACACTTGGGAAGAAGACCTGTTTAAGACAATTTCACCATAAGAACATATGGATACATGCCAGCCATCAATATATTTAGACTGTAAATTAGATTAAATGTTTAAATTATTGGGATAACCAGATTCTGGAAAAGGCTTCTTATGGGATCATGCAACCAAATAATCCACCTACTCTTAAAATGGAGTTTGGTGAGTTAGAAGGGAGCATATACCTGGACCGGATAACTCAACAAGTCCTTTCTAATCACTTGTCCTATCCTAGCATTCTTCCTCAGTGCTATCCATCAATAAAATGAGTGGTAAAACATAGAGATGTATGGGTAGCTTTGAACCTCCAACTTTTTGTCAGGTTTCAAAAGATAATTGAAGATGTTCACAAGCCTACACTCTACACTCTGCCTGCAAAGGATTCTTGCCAGAGAGCGTGGACTCAAGTTTCTAAGTATAAAGTATCACACAGAATATGAAAGTGAGATTTCAAAGATGTGTCCAAATCACTTATTCTGAATAAAAAAAAAATTTGACTATATCAAGGTCTTTTAAAAACCCCATTGAAAGAACTGGAAGACTTTGAATACTTCTATTTTGCATGCTATCCTTTGTCTTTTTCCACAGGAAATTTCAAGCACAACAGATTTTTCCTGTTTCCTGTTCCCCATTGAGACAACTGCAAGAGGCTCAGAAAAGACAGAGGTTTCCCATTTGTCTGGTCACTGCAGTTCCACAGAGCCCTACAGGTATACAGCAGTGATGATAATAAATATATAAACCATTTGATTTTTAGAAATTTTTCCCCACCTGGTCTTACAAAAGCTGAGATTCTTGGGCTGGCAGGCTTGGCAGGAAAGACATTTTTCCTTGTGCAGCATTCATTTTTTGATGTCTACAGCACTGTCCAACATGAGGGAATTGCACAGCTTTTCAGGGCACATGTCTTTCTTTCAGAGTGTTCTATTTAAAACATATAATCACAAATCCCATGAATTATTATCATTTAACAACTGGCACTTCCTGCTCTTTGTTTATAAGTCAACACCTATCTTTCTATTAGTGATTTTTCCAGTAAACCAATGTATTTGGGGACTACCTGGAAGGGTATGACTAATGCCTCTCTGCTCATATTTTCCCACTTTCCTAGTAAATCAGGAATGAGAAGTGGCCAGAGCATCTCCATCTGAGCACTGTCCACCTCATGGGCTTCTCTTTTCTATCATATTTTCTGCATACCGTTCTGCTTCCCTGCATCACCGTGCACCCTGCCCCTGCCCCTCTGGAGCCTTGCAAAAGTTAAAAGGCGAGAGGCCAGCTAGTATGTTTTGCACTGGCCCTAGCCAAAGGCTGGTTTTCTGCATGATCAGCTCAGCCACATGACTCTGGTATCCACTTAAGTCCCATTCACAGACCTATCTTGGAAAAATGCCTCCTGTTACCTACATACTCCTCCCGTGCAAGCTGTTTCGCCTTCCAGTCATCTCTAGTCATAGGTGTCATTTTTCTTTCCCTCCCCCAAGACATCCTCTCTTTCACCCCGGGCTGTCTGAGTCTGGTTCTGACACGTCACCTCAGAAGACTTTCCTACACCCATACAATAGCCTCCAGGCCCGCTCTCCTTAGGCTAGCAGCTTGCCAACCTTTGGCACTCCAAGACCTGGAGCTTTTGAATGGATGCGTCAATGACTTCTTGAAACACATTCTTATTCATGCTCTCCCCTCAGTTCTCTTGGAAGCAAGCCCTTCCTTATCTCCACAGATCTTGTTGCTCGAGATCATAGCCGAGAACAATAAACAATTAAAAAACTCCCGGGGAATACCTCAGGTGTATTTTCACATTGCTCCTTACATCACATCCCAGCGTGCCCACACATGTTCGTAACTCCAAGTTTCAAGCTCAAACCCACACTTCCCCAAAAGATTTAGTTCAGATCCATATTTTTTTCCTGTGCTCCATGAACATCTCATGCAGCCATCACTTTGTTGATTTTATTGATTTTACACAAAAAGCATTTCTGTGTTATGCTGAGATTCAGGGCTTATGTGGATAGACAGACAGAAGGATCCATCACTTTCCAGATATTAAACCATTTTTCCCTACTCCTTCCAGTTCTCCACAGAGCCGTAACTATGCCCCTGCTGCTTTTCTCCCTCTGAAACACGCCTCTGTCTTTCTGCCACTGAAATGAAGAGAAATTTGCCCCAGGTGAGACTAGCCAGGAAAGCAAAAGTGCACTGCAGTGACAGTGCCAACAGGAACATTGCCAGAGGTGCAAAATTGTCTCATCCTTTGTGATCCTCTGCACAGATAGCTTTTGTGCCAGGGAAACAACACCGCGCCTTTCCCTGAAATACCATGGTGTGGGAAAGGGTGGAGGGCAGACTTTTCTTGAATGGTTCTTCAGCTGGCCTGTGAAGGAGACCCACCTTATTAATGCTTTCCTTAAATACTACGCAGTGGTACTGAAAAAAACACCTCTTATTCCACACATAGCTTTCTTCAAAGAAAAATGGTTTGTGGAAAGAGGAAATGGCTTTTCTTAGGTTCCCTAACATAGCTGGAAAACACAGGTGAGGTTTTGGGCACACAGCCCTTTTCAAGGGCTCTTTCTCCTATAATTGCTTTAGGATGTGTAACGGATGTGCAGCACACGTAAGGCAAAAAGAAAATTCACTTCAACAATATTAGCATGAATGTGAGCTTTCCAGCAAGACCACCCTTTTCACATCTGTGGCACTCTTCTGTTGAAATTAGAAACTGCTTAATTATAGCCTGCTTAAATGGTGCTGGCTGTCTGAACTGTGCCAAGGGGAGAGCGGGCAGGCGCTCTGCCCCAGCCTGGCCTACAGAGCAAAGGCTAATAGGCATAAAAGGATGGTTTTCCCCATCTGACTGCCTCAATCTCTTTATAGACTCACTAGGTTGAAATCAGGAACAAATAATTTTCAGACATGTCTTACTATGCAAACAAATGAGCCTAGAAAGCTTCCAGAGGTGGTTCCTAATGCAAGCAGCAAAACAGAATTAGTATCTTAGCTTTCTCCTTTAATATTTCCATCCGAAATATTCTGAAAACAAGTAAATCCATTGAATTAAAGCAGAGGAAAGAAACACACTAAAGCCCTTCAAAAACACTCTGGGAAAACAATGGCACTTGCAGTGACTTTCCTCCAGCACATCAAGGAGGAGAGAACAAAGGTCCAATTTATCAGACATGTGAAGAATGGTGTTATTGTTCTTTTATTTCCTACACATACCCACCCAAACAGAAATGAGCCCTTCCTCCAAACAACACCAGGCTGCAGACGCTCTGTGGGTGTCTCAGCTGATAGGGCTCTGCCAAGGCAGGTAGGAACACAAAGTACTTTACCAGATTGCTTAACAAGGGCTGAGCAAGCAGCTATAACCCCTGGCAAGTACCTAGGGGAATTTTTTTAAGCCAAGTTTTCATATAGGTGTAAGGAAGCGGCTCTAACTTGTCTGCACATTTGAAATCTCATTACTTACTCTGTTGATTCATACGTTCAGTTACCTAGTTAGCATGTAACATGCTGCATGCTGAAACTTGACCTCCAAGCATCTTATAAGCCCAGAGAGAAGTACTGGTTTGATTAGCATCTCCATAAACAAGGGTTTTCCAGTAAGAAGATAAATTTCTGCAAGATGATTGCAGCAGGAGCTGGTATGACATCCATCACACCAGCCATAGCTGTACAAACTTGGCTATAGATTACCACCCAGTAAAGGTTCCTTTCCACGTCATGGCTTCACACCTGGCCCCAATGGCTGCTAACTGAAGAAAGGTGTTCATCCTTTAGGAGTTTCCAGGAGAAAAATATCGAACATATGATGACCACCAGCAACTGCTACAACTTTTGTGATCAATTAGGATATGAACCACCTGCACGCTGCCTGACAGAGTGGTGTCCTAACCCAAGCTTACCAGATGGGAAAGTACAGCTGCAGGACAAGTAAGCATGGATACCACCTTCATTTCTTTGCACTACAGCTATCACTTTCATCCTGATATTTAAAGCTAGTGGAAAAGTAAAAGCAATTGAAAGCCAAAAAGAGACAGCTACCTCTTAAGTAAACTCCTTCACTTTGCTTTGTGTTTTTTTGCGATTTACTGTAAAACCCTTTCCCCCAAATTAGTTGAAGAGTATTTTAACAGAAAAATCAGATTAACAGCAGAAAGAATGGCAGCACTGCTGGCCTTTGTGTTCTGAGCCACTGAATTTCTCCTCTTTTCACAGTGAAATAAAAAAGAAGTTGCCATAACTCAGGGATCCCTCCATGCTTTCTTGCAGTATGAGTAAAGCTAACTGAAATTACCTTTTGATTAGTAACTAACTCAGGATGGCAATTCATCTGACCGACTAGAGGCATAAAGTTCATCTGAGCTAATTGTCCCTTTACAGCCAACAGAGAGCAAGAGGAAAATCCAGAGCAATTCACCTCACCCTAAGACAGAAAGCAAAACTAGGCCAGTTGACTCATGCCCAAAACACACCCATTTCTCTCTTTTCCAGTAAAGGGAGCTCTGGGTGATGGGCTGACGGAGATAGCCATAGCATTCACATGTAAAGGTAGGTGAGTGAAACCCATCCCTGCGTGGGAGCCCTCAGCATCAGATGCCTGGTCCAACTCCTACCCCCAACCTGGGTGTGAAAAGGAGACCGATTTCTTCCCTTCTCGCATTTCATAAAAAGCAGCCAGAGGGTCTTTGTTTCTCAAAGGGAGCATTTACATCCCCTCCAGGAGTCGTGTGGAGAGGAGAAATGTTTCCTACACAGCTCTTGCTACACCAAAACTGTCAACTTCCTTCATTACTGAGAAAGACCTGTTACACTGTGGGGTTTGCCCAGGCGCTCCCCGGTACCTGCCTGCTGGCATGAGGTGCTGGGTACCTGGAGCACTGATCTTGCCACCAGGATTTTGGGTGCACATGCTCATGGCTGCCTCTCCAAAACAGCTATTGGCAGTTTGGTACCCTCACTTGAGTCCATGGGCTTGGTCTTGTTAGCTTTCAGTGTCAACATCTCATTGATCACGGTTATGACACCTAATTACTCTTGCAACTGCTATCATGCTTAACAACAACCCTTGTACCCCAGATAAGCTGGCACAGATGCTGAGCGTCCTCTGGCCCATGCAGCTCAGAGAATAGCAGGGTGACGGCCTTCCTTCCTCTCCTCCACCCTCCAACCCCCCCGCGCCTGCACCCAAGCTTCATCGTGGGGAGAAGGCCTCCTAGGGGGGGAAGGAACAGAGATGTCCAAGATAGCACCTGGTGGCATGGAGCCATGTGGGAACCCCTGAAGCCTGGGGGCCAGCAGTCCTCAGAAGGAAGAGGGTGCCCATGCTCACCTAGAGTACATCCCAGCTCTTCTGGTAGGGAACTGGCAGATGGTGGGGTGAGGGACAAATAGTATACACTTAAACTATTAATTAATATGCACAGTAGGGAAACGAGCATTACATGTGTGCACAGAGGCATTTGCTCAAAAACTGTGGAG
>KZ505795.1:38097-48987 GCA_002844005.1 Limosa lapponica baueri | reverse complement strand
GGTGCTTCAGGTCACCGAGCTGGCCAGGTTACGGAGGTGGCAGCCTGTGCAGGTTAACCTCTGGGTCTCTGCCGCCGGGTGCCACTGGCCAGCAGGGGCATACTTTATGGAGTGCCTGCAGTCCATCACCTCCTAATAAATGCATTTTGGCACCCCCTGTATTTGCGAGTTTAAACATTCCTGCCTGCAATAAACCTGTCTTGCTCGCCCCACAACTGTCTGAGCGCCGTGTTTCCCTTTCCTGCAATGTTCAAATATACTGTTTGGCACCTAGAGGCTTCACATTTTTATAACACCTTCTATGTTTGCAGCACTGTGCCGACATTCACTGCTGTCTCCCAACACCCCGGCGAGGTCGGTGAGCAAATATTATTCTCTTTTCTCGGGTGGGAAGACTGAAACAAAGTGAAAGGGGCTTGTCTCGGACCACATGGCTGAGCCTCCCCAGACATACCAGGCAGCTCCCAAGCCTCCTTCCCTTTTGCAAGAGCACCACGCTTGCACGCAGCCCATGGGCTTTCTCACACCTGGAGCCCATCCCTATGGCTGGCAGAGGTGTTTGCTCTCCATGAGCTTGGCTGCCAGGGCAGAGTGTCATGCGAGCAGGGCATGAGTAAGAAAGGTTTCCTGCTGGGGACTTGGGTTAGGGCTGCTTTTTCACATCCATGACGCGCGATGTGGAAACACCCAGCTCTTGAGAGCAGCCCTGACCTCCTCTGCTGGCCAGGCTGCAAGTGCTGGAGCTCAGCCTTCTGAAGAGGCGAGTGTGAAAAATGCGAGAGCACTTTCCAGAGCTCGTGGGTGGTTTAGCTGCCATGCAGGCACAGGCAGCGAGGCTGAGCAACGGGGTCAGGAGAAAGGATTTATAACCTCCTCATCCCCAGTCCTGTGCTCCTCCAGCCCTGCTTCAAAGCGTTAGGTGGATCTAGTCCAAAAAAAGCCAGGGCTTCCATTGCTATCACATAGAAGAGAGGGGGTTTTGCACATTGAGTTGCCTGCCCGTTTGAATCTTTAATTCTCATTGCCCTAGGGATCAGGTACTGGGTGACTCAATGAAACAAGAAGAAAGCTGCAGTTGCCATCCCGCCTATTCTTATGCGCTCGCATTTAGTTCTGTGATCTCAAACACCAAGTATCGCCCAGTATCGCCAGCCACTTGGCAGAGCTGTGCTGATAAGGAAAGCAGCCATCAAAGGGAAGCACAGCTTCAACAGCTGTAAAAGGAGTGCCTCTGGCTTTCCCTAATGGCTCACAGGTGGGGGGAAAAAGGACAACATTCTTCTTTTTCTGTCAGGGTCAGCATTTATACAAGCTGGCAAAAGACTAAGGCCTCCATTTCTGGCAAGCCCCCTTGCCGCTGGGCTGGCGCAGGTGAGCAGAGCCCAGCTGGCACACGGTGTGCCATCCGGCGGCACCGCCAACGTTTTCCAGTCCCGTCAGGCTCTGAACTCCCCGCAGTTTACAGCTGGAAAGTCTGAACAGGTCGCACTTCAATGACTTTCTAGGGTTTTTTTTCTCTTCATGTTAGTTTTGATTCAACAAACTAACTTACACTGAGTTCATTTTCAATTCAAAAGCTTGGTTTGGATGTATGCTAAAGGGACTTTTTTTTTTTTTTAAAGTGGTTAATGAGCAACAGTCACACCCTTCCTCACATCATTGCCCTGCAGCACCCACTCCTGGGTCAGACACAAGCTTTGGATGCATTGCTGCAGCATTGCCGCTGTCCGTTAAAACGAGAGAATTCCATCCCCAAGTGCATTTGAAAATTTTTCAGGAGCATTTCAGGCATTTTGGTGGTTCAGCAGAAATTTGGTAGCATATCTACTCCAGCTACAAATTTACCTGCACTGGAGTTTAGTGTTTCAGATTCCAGGGCATATTATCTAGGCTAGGGCACTGTTTCAAGTTGTTAGTTTTATAGCCTGCTTGTAACTGCAGAGAGCAATTTAAATAATTACATCCTTGCCACAAAGAGCTTGAAAACCTAGCCGGCTGGGCGAAAGGCGCATGGGAAGGTGTGACAACACTGCTGGAAAAGCGATCAGCCAGGGAAGTGGGCCAGAAGCAGCTGGGAGACACCCTTGGTGGAGAGCTGCTCGGTGATCTTCGCTGATCAGGCACCTCACTTTGGCTGCACTCCCAGCAGCCTCCCCGCAAATACCTCCCCCTTGGTACCACCTCAGCATCAAATGGGCACATAAGGGTGCCATCCATGCAGATACTCTTTTTTCACCTGGTTTCTCTCTAGGAAGCATGCTTGGGGCTTGAAAAGGGGTGGTGAGTGCTCGGGCAGGGATCTGCCCATCCTGGGGAGGCTGAAGAGAGGGGCTTCCCCCACCAAGGATGTGACTCTGCAAGCACTAAGCTTGCTATGGGAAACTGGACAAATAAGCAAAAGACAAAGATCTGGAGTCAAGAAAAACGGAAACTACGAGGTGGGCGTTGAAGAAACCTGGATATGTAGTAGCTAAGGTGGCACAGGGGAAGGCATCAGCCTCCCCCAGCAGCAGGAGCTGTGCAGTGGCTGCTGCCCACCCGCTGTGCACAGCACACAGAAGGAGCCCCTGCAAATCCTACCACCCTTTGTCCTCCCTCTCACCAGCTTCTCCAGCTGGGAGCCACTCCTGCTCCGCACCATTTGGTACCCAAAAAAAGCATGGGGGCAGAGGGAGGAAGCCAGGCTGTAGCCAGCTCCCACAAGCACCCGCCACCTGGGGAGCCACTGAGCAGGGAAGGTACCAGTAAATCATCCTCGGAGAGGAGTAGCCGGTGTTGACGCTGGCTGGCCAGCCGTGCTGTCCCACAACAGGAAAGATTTCCTCCTCTCCTACAGTGGTAGGGATGGGTGGGAGCCACCCGCCTAACCAAGGTCACCTGCATTACGCCTCCGAGTACCACTAGCACCACGTCTGCCAAGAGAAAAGCACTAGATCCATTCAGTAGAAATGATGAGGGTTTATAGTACAAATCTCTGTTTAGGACAGCGTTAGTCATCTGCTGTGGGTGTGATTCAAGGCCAAAGTTAGCTGACCAAATTCCCTATATAGTCAAGAAAGAGACCAAGAAAGAGACCAAGAAAGACGGGGGTGTGATCCAAAGTGCCTACGTTACATGCCTGAAGTAAAACAGTGTCAATACTGCCATTGTATACAGAGTGGTATTTTAGTTTCTGGTTGTACTGAATTTTCTGTGGAATCTGTAAAAGTAAAACAATCTTTTAATACTTCATCGAAGTGGTTTTCCTTTTTTCTGCCACCAGCAGGAGGTATCACACATGTTTCGCTGGTATGCACTCACCACCAATAAACAGCACCATTTCGGCTACACTTACCAGGTGTTCTTGAAGGTTTCGTGCAGAACCAATCCAAAAAACACGCCAGGAATGGCATTTCTCTCCACCGCCTCCAAAGCAGGGCTGGCAAGGAGTACTGCAGGGCAGATCACAAAGGGGAGGTTTTCAAAGGCCTTAGAAATCCAGCACAAATACATAGAAGTGAAAGAAATGGAGTGAGGACAGAGGAAAAAAAAACCACAAGAGCCCTGTAAGAGTTCAGGTCATGGTAAATTATGGGAATGAGGGAAGCCTTGGACAGTTACAGTCACTGCACAGGTGAAGGGAGCAGGAGCCTGGGAGATAATAAGAGTTAGGATTAGTGAAACACAAATGACAGAATAACTGAACCAAAAATATATCTGCGGCGACATGGGTCATTTACTGCCAGCTGTCAAGGAACTGCGTAAGAAAGAGTTACTATCTTTAGTTACCCATCGTCTGAGGAGGCAGAGAAAATGATGCAGTGATGCAGCAGAGCTGGAAAAGAGTAAACATCATAAAAAGTTCATCCATCAGGGAGGAAGGGGCAGGCCAGTTAGCCTAACACTAATATTGGTGAAATAAAAAGCTATTCAATTTCTGAGCGCTTCTAAGGTTATAAAGAGCACAGCCAAAACTCTGCTGCCAGTTTTCTTATCAGATTTCTGAATTCCCTTGTTTCCTCCCTCATCAATCATTTCGCCTTCACATCGTGCTTCAGATGCTGGCTCTTTGTTCCTCCACATCACCATTAAGTCCCCTTCCCCTAACTAAAGATGCTTGCATGTTTATATCAAACAGCTTATCCAGTGACACTATGATTTTCTGTCTTTGGAATAACCAACAACATGTCCACTTCCATACACACTTTAGTGACTCAAAGTGATGCAATCTCCCAGTTAGCATCCATCAATTGTTCTTAAACAGTTCCCTGGGACTATTTGTTGTTGACAATTAAGTTTTGTTGGTCACATAAAGTTGTGTGCCATTGTTTCTATTTCCTGACTGAAGGACAAGGCAAGTCATTTCAGTGCTAATATTAACACGGTATGATTTTCCGTTTGCTTTGGCAAATACTCGTACCTGCAGCTTTGAAATAATCATTCTTTGCACCATCACCGTGTTACAGTATGGCCCAGTTGACCTAACGGTCAAGACGGGCACATGCAAGTGGATGGCAAGAACAGTTAAGTCAATTTCCTTAATTATATGTACAAATATAAGTGGATTTTTTCTTTTAATACTGTTTACCCTGTTCTCCATCACAGTTGTGGGCCTGTTTTCCTATATTTGTGTTCTCTTTCTCTCTTCAGCTTCACTTCATGGCCATTTCCCTTTCTTCCCAT
The DNA here is from genome assembly GCA_002844005.1 of Limosa lapponica baueri. Lineage (NCBI taxonomy): Eukaryota > Metazoa > Chordata > Aves > Charadriiformes > Scolopacidae > Limosa > Limosa lapponica. The sequence goes on along the minus strand of KZ505795.1, from coordinate 44,325 downwards.
AGTCATAATATCTCCTTCTCTATTCATTCTGCTACCTAGTGAGCCTTTCTCCCTCCTGAAATTACTTACCCTTGGCAGCCCTTTAAGCAAATCTTCTCTGTTATATATTCTATTATTACTTGAAATCTAAACTCCTCTTCAGCAAAGTTTGTTTGGGATGGGTCTTGCTCTTCTCTTGGGATTCATTTTGCACATTTTTTTGCAAAAAAAAATAATAAATTTAACCAGTTGTGAGACCTCAGCCAAAAATTCTAAAACAGGACAGCTGCCACATTAATAAAATCTGAGACTGCAAAGGAAGAAAACTGTTACAAACAGTTTGCAAACTGTTTTCAAACACAGCAAACCTGTGACACTGTCCATTCTGCTGTTGCATGGATTGGAAGCAGGGCAGAAGGGATGTCTGGTGCGTAACCAAAGGATCTGCCCTGCCACCTGGTTAACCTCTGCTCTGGCTGGCTGGCTCTTTCCCGAGGACGGGACACCTGCCCTCAGTGTGCCAGAAACAGCCGTGCTGCTCTTTTGGTGCTTCAAAGCCCCCCGCCTGATGTGTCCACATCTGTGATCATTTTGTCCTTTCCGCAGGGGCCTATCTAAGGGTCAGATGGGCAAATTTTCCTGGATATTTTCTAGAAAAATTGCAGGGGCGAATCTTAAGAGTTAAACATTACTATAGAGGAAACCTCTCTTTTCCTTAGGAGAAGAGGTGTGACTTTCAGAATGAATGCCCTTCAGATAAACACCACCGTGATGAGCTATCAACATGCACTGCCGTTCTTTCCTGGCATGCCCCACCCCAGCAGAATTACCTTTTCTGCCCATACAACAAGTGAGAGCTTGTGGCGTACTCTTCTTCATTCAAATGAGACACTCTCAAAACAAACTTTATGAGGCAAGCAAAGCTCTGGTATGGCGCTATCAAAGGAGAAAGATCTGCACACACACCAGTAAAAAATTGCATTGTGAAATACTCAATATTGACATGCAGCTAAAGGAACACACATCCACCAAATGGAAGGAAATAAAAATTAAATTACCCAACAGTATTTATCTCCCTGTTCATTCAGCCATGCTCCTACCCAATTTTCTACCAATTCATTTACAGTGAAACTCAGTGCATATCTATACTGTAACCAGCTCTAGTTATAGCTCCATTCTGGATTTTAAAGCTTGGCAAGGTAGATTTATTAAAATAATAGTCTGGTTTAAGCACAGTTTTCATACCCTTACTGTCACAGTCACATTGAAATAGTGTCTGGGGATACAACATTATCTCTTTATATCTTTTATTATCTCTTCTTATGGCAAACTCAACATGGAGAAATATATAATAGAACTAATAATAGAAATCAGGAACTTGAGAGAGCAATGCAAATCCCTGATCTCAGTACTACCATAGGCACTTAGAAGATGCAAATTTGCCTTTTACTCCTTCAGGCAGTCAGTCAGTCAGTCGATGACCAGGGAGCCAGGCCAGGGCTCACAGGCCTGCACCGAAATTTCCAGTTCAACCACAGCTTCCTGCATGACCTTACTCCAGTCATTCAATTAATCCTGTAGATCTGTTTACAGTTGGTAGAAGGAGAATGCATGCTTTCCCTATCAGAGGGTGATTATAAAGGTAAAATCCCTTAATTGCTGTAAGGAATGAGAAGTTGTGAGGGCTCTGGCAACCTCTTGCTGGATTTTAAACACTGATTTCACTACTGAATCTGCAGGCTTGTGGTCAGGCAGAGCCTCCTATTTCAGGGCAGTCGGACGCGCTGTTTTGGTTGGAGCTGCTGTGGATTTAGAGGTGACCTTACCCCCCAGCTGCTTGCTGTCGTTTTCAAACCTGTGCAGACACCGAGTTTAAGGAGAGCAGCCTGTAGAGCCACAGCTTTAAAATTAACGGTTTAATGATTAGTTAAACTGTTGCGCCATCTATGTTTAGACAAGTCCTGTGTTAATAATGTGCTCAATCACCCCTGAAATGCCACAGCGAGATATCTCCCACCAAAGTTCAAGTTCTCTGCCACAGGTGTCCCTGCACCAACCACATCCCTGCTGCACTGGGGGTTGGGGGAGAGGGTTGGGGGTGGTCGATGCTCATGTGGGGCACCTTCCTCGCACTTCGGTTGTGTTCATGTTCAGGTCATCAAACTTGTGAGTCTCATTGACACTGTGATTTCCATTTTCCATTCAGTTGCCGGGACCAACATCAGGGAAGATCCACAAGGCTCCACGCCGGGCCATCTGCAAGAGAGAAACAACACTGCTCGGTCAATGAAGGTAAAGCTCACAGTAAAAGGCCAAGGGAGCTCTGGCCCCAGCTGGCAGGAGAATCAGCTTGTCATTCCTCAAAAACAAGACACCCAAATGCATTTTTTTCTCAAACCACTACCCTTCTCACCTCTTGCTTTTTAAATTTCTGTGGTTTTATGTTCACTTTTCTAAAGTGCCAGGCGCTGCAGGGTTAGGTGTCCCTATTTTGGAGGTCCAGTTCTTTTCCTTACTGCTCCCTCTGCGCTGTGCTCCTCACAGCTGAACTAATATCACTGCAATAAAGCCCTGTCGAAGGTAAAGGAATCACTGCCACAGCACTGCTATCGGCAGAGGTACATGCTGTCCTTTCAACCAGACGACTGGGGAGGAGGGAAAGGGTTTCTTTCAGTAGAAGCATTTTGGGTATTTCCTTCTTAGGAAAGCTTTCCACTGGGTTTTCACCCTAAAAAAAGCAATGATTCAGGTCATGCTACCTGTCAATGCCTCATTTTAAATGCACACAGAATCTCTTTACAGTCATATACCACCCAAATGCCAAGGTAACCATTTGCAAATACAGTTGCTGCATTTGCACTCGCAGAGTAGCTCGTTGTCTCAGGCAAGAAAAGGCTTCTGCAGACACCCAGAAGTGCTTGTAAACACCGTGCACACGAGTAGCTACCGTTTTGCCTTCAAATTAGCTGGCTGAGTGTGAACCAGGCCCTGAATTCAGCGATTTTTTTGCTTTGCTTCGGATGCTGTGCCTTCAGCACTCAACCCTTTGCCTTGTACAGCCCCCCAGTGAAGTGATAGCACCTCTCAGGAGTGTACAGGGAGTTCCTGCTTATGACCATGGAAGTCATGTCCCCTTCTCTATCACCGCACAGTGATACCAAAGTATTTTCCAGACTAGTTACAAAAAGGAGAACAGAATGTAAAACAAATATCAGCTTCAGCGTACTCACTGTTGCAATGCAGCCTATTTGCCAGCTGGTTTCCAACATAGGCACCTCTTAGAAGAGCAGATAAGGGCCAACTGAACCAGTCACCTTTTGCTCTCCTGCTCCAAGAAGAGCTCTCCACTCCCCTGTCAAATCCTTGTCTTGATTCCCAGCCACTTTTGCAACCAGCTTGATCCCAATACTTCTGCTTCTTTCTCTGTTTCCCAATGGGTAGGACAGTCAGGTGGGCCTGTGGAGGCCAACTCCCAGATCTTAGCAGTATCCCTGTTCTACATGCAACAGCCTCTGGATAAAACACAGAGGAAGCGTGGGGTCAGACCACATGCGAGCAGAAGCCGCAGTGGCTCCTACACAGGGCACTGCCGCGCTCCTCAGGCCCCGTGAATGGTGCACACAAGGCGCCCCCAGGCTGAGGCGGAAGCTGAATAGATGTTTTCAAGACCACAGCTTCAAACTTAGTCCTTAAAATGGAACTGGGCTTGTCCTCGTACTTACCTCTCAGCTTTATAGGCGGCTGCCGAAGCAGTGCCCCTGCAGTTGAGAGCTCCAGTTGTGAACAAGGCAGATTTTTCCAAGGGAGTTTCCCAGAGGTCCAAAAAGCCCTGAGATATCCAACCCTCAGTGGCTTTCAGCCCTCCCATTACTCAAATGTGGTGCATTTCAAAGCATATTTCAAATAAGACTATCCTCCTGGAAAGGTACTAAGTCGTTAATTATTTGACGTTGGTTGCAGGGAGCGGGGCGAGTTTGCAATCCATTAATGACTGCAGAATCACTCAGCAGCAACACATCCGAGGGAGCCTGGGAGATATATGAGCTGCTTATGAAAACTATTTTATTGTGAAAAGTGTTAAAGGCGTCCTTTAAACTGCTCCTCCTTGGCAGGTTTTATTAGCAATTCATTTCTGTCACACCTCAGGTCAAGCCACTGTAGATCTTGCAGCGAATTTTTTTTTTTTTTAAACATGTTTTTATTTAATTGGTGTCTCAAAGATTGTTTTGAATCCTGTGTGTGCCCTGTGAGTGGCTGTCTGGGTCCTCTTCCAAGCTGGCCTCCACAGCGAAGCGTGCAACTTAACTGCGTTTCGCTCCGTGTGACTGCCATTACTAAAGGACCACTGCCACACACTGGCAAACTTTGAAATATATCGTTTCCAAAGGCCCACTGATGTTTTTTTCCATCCTTTATCTCTGCTTCCAAAAGGATTTGTGTGGAAACAAAGCTTTTCTCTTTTCCTAACCAGATTTATCCCTCTGCCCGATTAAATCAGAGGTGCTGCACAATCTGCTCCACAGGTGACATTAAGATACATCATCACAAAAGCCGCTGGTGCGTTATTATGTGAGGACTGGCAGGGCCGGCAGGAGGAGAGGGCTGCCCACAGCACAACAAACACCATTTATATACCAATACTCCTCCAACAAAGCAGTAATGACCGGGAAAGTCATAAGGGGAATGCTGCGACCGTGGAGGGGCTCAGCTCTGACTTTCTGAAGGTCTCTGGGTGAGCAGGTGAGGGTCTTCCATGTCCCGTCAGCTTCTGAGTAAGTCCTGGTGCCAAATCACAAGGACGGTCCCAGTTCAAGGGTAGCTTGCTACAGAAATCTCCTGCAGGCTTTCAGCGCTGTCTCTGCACGACCGTTCCTGGGAACATGATTAAACTTGTCTTAGAGAAAGAGACGCTAACACAGGTTGGCAAGAAAAACATCATTCAGGCTTCAGGTTCAGCTTGTGCTGACACTTCTCAGGCATCAGGGAAGGCCGAATCCTGCAGTGATTACTGGGACAGATGGATGGGGCTGCAGTTTCTCAGCTCCATCATTTTGTTCTTCCTCCAGCCGGGCACTATCAGTGACATTGTGGTCTAAAACACACACCTGAAAGGATAGTTCAGTTCTCTCTTCTACTAACTTTGGCAAATGGCTTACGGTCACGATTACAGAAGTTTGGTTTGATTGCTTTTGATATCCTGGGGTGTCCTATTTACATGTGACTATTTTGCTTTATCAGCTTTCTAGCTGGACTTTTTTCTTCCCTGAATCTAATGTTCACAACTTTTCATCTTGCTTGTAAGAGTTCCTTGGAGCTGCCTGCTGGGTGCCATGGTCTGCAGTAAAAGCTTGGCCAAAACCTAAGGAAGTGAACAGGACTGAGTGGACTTTACAACCATTTTAAAATACTCTCACTTTGCCATCTACTTTATAACATTTTCAGGTGTATTCTGTAGGAGCCCTGGAATTTTTTTGCTTCTCCTCAGGTGACCTCTTTGAGGCTGGAGCTACTTCTTTGCCCTGCTTGGGAGACACTTTACCTGATTTTTAAAAATAATTTACAAGCTGCAGGGTTTCTCCATTTCTCTGCAAACACTGATCAAACAGCACTGCTCAGGTAGAAAACATTTCTTCTTCTGTAGCAGGATGTCAACAACTGTTCAAGGCTGTTACCAACAAGGAGGAAAGCTGATGGGAAGAGCAGTTTCAGAAGTTGTTATCATGGCCCAACAATTCCAGCCCAGCTGATTCAGAGGCAGAGGGAGACCCCTCATGCCTGTATGTCCTCCTGATTCAGTACAGGATATACTAAAATGCAAATTGAATGAGATTAAAAAAAAACCCTAGGAGGTAATGTTTCTAATTAATTGTTAATAAAGCCTTGCAACAGTGAAAATTTATTTCATTTGACTGAAAAGTTACTGCTACCACCATCATGCCAGCCTTTCTCTTTTATGTTTCTCAAGCCAAACCTTTGAGCTCTGCTGACTTGCAACTCACCTGCCACAACTCTTTCATAAACACATCCCAAAGACTGATGCTGAGGCTGTGAGACATGTTTTTTGAGCTAAACGGTCACATGAATCTTTTGCCTAATAATTGTGGTCAGTTATAGCTGCTGTGATTTTGTTGCTGTTGTTGTTACAACATTTTTATGACAGCAAAAGCCTTAATATAGAATCTGCCCTTCAAGCAGACAGAAAATTTGCTTTTGTATATCTTGTATTGCTCACCATGCCTGCAATATATA
>KZ505795.1:11225-27892 GCA_002844005.1 Limosa lapponica baueri | reverse complement strand
ACGTCTTTCGCTGTCCCCACCATTAAGTGGCCAACCCTCTGCCAGGGGATTCGCACTGTGCTTCTGAAAGCAGTCACAAAGACATCAGGTTTCTCCCGTCTTTTACAGGCAAATACTGTCCGTGTGCTGTGTCTTGCACTTACACGTGCTCCGTGCAAACCAAAACACTGAAGTAAAGTGGGCTGTTTAAATCAGCTATCCCCTAAGTAGAGAAGAGGAAGATCAGAGAGCACTGCAAGAAGATGACCTGGCTTACGCAGTCCAGCTCTTCTCTCTTTCTCTGAAAGAAATGCTATGATCCCGGAGAACTGTAGTGTCTCAAGTATTGAAACTCTCAAACAACACTTATCAAGCACTTGGATCGATTTTCTTCCATGTTCTAAGAGGGAGGAAAAGTGGAGATGTTGCCTTTTTTTTTTCTCTCAAATCACGAAGTAACCTTTTAAAAACAGGCAGAATTACTTTCATATTTCTCTGAATTTTTCAGCATTCTTCACCTCCTTAAAAAAAAAGAAAAATTACATAAATTCTGCTAATCTGCACAGAAAAGTAACCCATCCTTTCCAGGTTCCTGTAATGGACTCGTTACCCATTTTAAACCCAAATGCACCCTTCTGGAGGTACCTGCTGTCTCTGTTTTCAGGAAGAATGATGAACAAACACAGTTATTAAGATTATTGCACAAACATGGGAACAGATACCCTCGAGGAGACAATAAGCTTTTCATTGTGTGTCCCACTGAGCAAATTACAACCTTGACATAAAACAGGAAGACATAAAACCATCTCATAGAGGGAATGAGATCTTTCTGGTCCCACATTTGTGGGATAAAGCAATCAATCTACCTCATCTCATGTAAGCTGGAGAGCTTGACAGCAGAGCCTTCAATGGAGGGACATAAAAATGTTGTGGCGGATGGACCATCCAGTCCTGAAGTCAGTGTCTAAAATAGCTGGGATGAATCACTCGCTGGAAGTTCCTGGCTCTCTCCATTGACTAGAGAGGGGGTTTCATTGTTTTCATAGTAAACAACAGCCTTTTGTTGCGACAGCACAGTCCTATTCAAGGCACTACCAAAACACCCATATACTGCAGCGACTGGAGGGTTTCACCCAGTGTTGCCAGGGAAACTGTGGTTTTCTGTCACAGCTGGTCCTGAAGGAGGGCTAGATGGCTGCACTTCTGCAGGAACTCCTGCAGGGCTCCAGCTGAGTCAAAGAGTTGCTCATCAAGGAGTTCCCCCCGCAACCTGATGGCCAAAAGGGCACTTTCCTCATCCTTTTATGGGTATAATCTGTACTTCCCATCCCACTCTCCCCAAGCCTTCCTATCTAGACAGGCTGTGTGGCGCTTGCACCACCCACGAGCTCAGCAGCAGCACTGTCTTTCAATGTACAGGGAAGAGAGAGAAATGCCAACCAGAGGAGTTCCTCCACTGCTGGGTAGAGATGCTGATGGAAGAAAAGCCAGAGGACTACAGGAAATGCTTGCTCCATTCACACAGCCTGCACTTGCTGCCTTTTTCAGATGTAGGCATATACCAATAAAGTTATAGTTAATCAACAGAATATCTCTGCAGGATTTCCTATTTCTTCTAGAGACCAGAAACCTCTGGTAAGGCAGTGGGTAAATTCCAGCAGTAGAGTCACAGGTGGGATATTTCAGGTGCCCAAGCTCAGACAGTTCTGTCAGCCACTTTGCTTTGTATTCAGGGGAAAAAATGCAAAAAACAATAGCACATTCAAACAGAAACACCTGTTTCTCACAGGACCACAAAATCCCTAGGGCCATTCTCCTCACAGAAGCTGTAGCTCATTAGCAGGGACAGCCAGCCTTGCAAAAAGCATTCAAAAACACATTAGCAGATGTAAGCGCAAGCTGTTAAGGTATTTAAAAAACACATCTAGAAAGGTGTTGGTTATTTGAGATTGTTCATAAAGAAAAAAATAAATCCACTCCTAAAGCCCATTAGCTGCATCAAACATGGCAAACACCATCCTCAACCTCCTGCAGGTGCACCACGCTGCACTCTGTGGGGAAATCAAAACATGCAGCACACCACAGCGTGCGGGGAATCATAGAATCGTAGAATCATCTAGGTTGGAAGGGACCTTCAAGATCATCTAGTCCAACCATCAACCCAACTCTGACAAAAAAAACATCACTAAACCATGTCCCCGAGCACCATGTCAACCTGTCTTTTGAACACCTCCAGGGATGGTGCCTCAACCACTTCCCTGGGCAGCCCATTCCAATGCTTGATAACCCTTTTCGTGAAAAAAATTTTCCTAATATCCAACCTGAACCTTCCCTGGCGCAACTTGAGGCCATTTGCTCTTGTCCTGTCGCCTGTGACTAGGGAGAAGAGACCGATCCCCTCCTCTCTACAGCCTCCTTTCAGGTAGTTGCAGAGAGCGATAAGGTCTCCCCTCAGCCTCCTTTTCTCCAGGCTGAACAACCCCAGTTACCTCAGCCTCTCCTCATAAGACTTGTGCTCCAGACCCCTCACCAGCTTCGTTGCCCTTCTCTGGACCCTCTCCAGCACCTCAATGTCTCTTTTGTGGTAAGGGGCCCAAAACTGGACACAGTACTCGAGGTGGGGCCTCACCAGTGCCAAGTACAGGGGGAAAGTACAGGGGGAAGCCCAAACTAGTGCCTTCAGTGGCAGAGTATGTGTGCAGAGACAGGTACAGAGGAGAGAAAGGAAAAAACTTTTCCCAGTTCAACCAGAAAGAGAATGGTAGCAGCACCTGTCCTGGATCTTCTCATTATTGTTTTTTTTCTTCTTTGTTCTTTTCACTTTTCAGTGAAAGGTGTTATGGGCATGTCAGCAGAGCCTGGACTGCACAACCAAAGCAGTGGCACCTTGGAGGGATTTCACCAGGGCTATCATCAAACACGGTGGCGAAGATCCCCTTCCCAGCACCAGTGTTGTAGGACCCATTTCCCCAGCTTTCCTCTGGCAGTTTACTCCCTCACACACTGCAATGCACACAGCTTCTGGCAGGCTGGTGGGGAAGGGAACTCACCTCTGTACCCTCTGGAAATCCTGCCCACACTGACCCCTCCCCAGCCCACAGCACACACCCCCAGTGCAGAGTCTCCATAGGCAGCTCTTATTCCTCCTTAGCCTAAACTCCCAAAGCTCCTCAAACCACACCACAGTGGGGTTTCCCACTGCCTTGCCACCGAGATAAAGGCGTTTCCCCCAGCACACCTCCAGCTGGCTCTGCTGCCCTCTCTCCACCACCCAGGTCTCCTTCCTGATGGCCCCACACACCCTGTCCAGCCCCCTCGCTGTGGCTGTGACCCCTGGGGCTTCTGCAAAGCCTCATTAAGGAAATCACAAAGCAGCACAGACCCTTTCCTGGGGTGCCCAGCATCAGAACCCACTTGCTGGGACACAGTGACGCCTTGGATGCTGAAAGCTCCTGTGGTTCGATGGCCCGTGGAGGCACTGACCTGCAAATCAAGCAGTGCCAATTGCTCACCTTGCAGAGGAAAACCCTGAAAATGCAACATCTTAGGGGCCAACCTAGGCAGTGAATGAAATATTCAGGGAATTTTTTTTTTCAATACTATGATATTTGAGGAATAACGCTACTGTATAATGCTGATCCTGCTTCCCTGCCAGGTATATTTTCATTCTGAAATCATATTATCCTTTGCGGGATCGCTCACTTCCAGGAAGATTGTCCTTAAAGGAGAGAAATCTGCTGTGAAAGAGACCAGACCCAGACTCACCCTCAAGAGGAACAGAATATGCAGCACTTTATCAGACTTTAAAAGCAACATATGTTTGAGAGAAACAAAATATAAGAGACACTTTTTTTGTTGTTTTTAAGAGCTAAAAGAATTGAGCAACAATTAAATCAGCCTGGCTAATGTCGATGGAGAAAGCATCCGAAAAGATCTAAAACCAGAACACAAATAGACACCTCTACTTCTAAACCTGAAAAAATAGACACCTCTACTTCTAAACCTGAAAACACTTGCACGCCAGTAACTTGATTTGGTACAAGTCTCACTCAAAGTTTCCAGCAATTCCGAAATATTACACACGTAAATTATCCAGTGTGAAACAAGTAGATATCACACAGTGAAACACAACAGTCGTAATGCGAAACACTACATCAGAGAGCATCCCAGCACTGTACCACTGACAGATGAGCTTTCACGATGGCTGTATTCTCTAGGAGACATGGAAATTGTTTTCTGCTGCCCATTATTATGACAAATACCTTCTCTGTTTATTAAAGAAAGTTGCTAAGGCAAACCAGAAGAACAGAAGAAAGGAAGAAATCCTCAGCTACACAATGAGCATCACTGGCTTCAGGAGGTCCACGCAAACCCCGCTCCCATCACACCAGTAACTGATAATGCCCAGGACAGACCCTCAAAGCACTGGGCTGTCTGGTGAGCCACACACGAGGAGGTCTGCAGCCAGCGTGGGACAGGCTTGCACTCCCTTTGGCACGTGTATGGTATGGCACACGCAGGGCATCTCCATCCCAGGCCACATGGTGAGCCCAGACCCAAGGAGGGCATGGAATTTACCTAGTAAGAAGTTGAAAGGAGAAGGAAAAGAAAAAAAGAGACAAGGAAAAATCAAACATGCATACAAGATAATGTAGGCTTTAAATAAAAAAAGGATGCAATTGAATTAGAATTCTATTCTAATTCCCATTCAAATTATGGGAACGACATGAAATTTTGCTATTTGTGTAAATAAAAACAGAGTGCTAGAAGAAATAGCTTCTCAACAAAGAGAAGCATGGACCTTGGATTTTGCAGGAGAAGATAAGAGTTTATCTTTCAGCTGTAGCTTGATGATAAAGAAAGTAGATGTAGTAGAAAGAGCCGAGTATCATATTGATTTGCATCTCTCTCTTTATACCTGTTCGCTGGCAAATAAGGAAAATATTACAATTTAGCTCAACACAGGCACTTCAGTTTAGACATATGGTGGTAATCTATGAAAACGAGGGTGAGTGATGTGTGTGCTCATGACCTGCAGAAGAAGGAGCCGTTCAGCAAGACACAGGAGAAGCAGCCACGTTACACACCGGCACTGGATGCCAATTCAGTCACCAGACTGGGGAGCGCGGAGCATGAAATCACACCTGAGCCTTTACACTTCCACTGACAGCCCGAGGCTGTGCTCCTTCAGTCAGTGTTGTGCTCTGCACAATGCTCTATGCAAAAAAAGAAAAAAAAAATTTTTTTCCCTAAAGTTTGTCCAGCTGTGTACAGCATAAAACTTTCCAGGAAGGCATTTGGTATGGAGGAATACTGTAGCCTCATTCACTTCAGTTAAGGCCTCTGTTGCTTTCCCATCCAAATAATACGTGTAACAACTTTTAAGTTGGTTAAAAGGAGTTAAATGGAAAAAAATAAAGTAAGGAAAAAAACCTCACCCTCAAAACCCTGGGTGAAACTTTAGCAACGCAGCTAAGACAGAGATGTGCATGTCTTTGTTTCAAGCCATTTAAACCTCGGCCCATCGGGTTCTATGGATTACTGTAGCACCCAAATCTTTTCCAAAAATGTCAGACAAGTTTACCACAGCAATTAAGCTGTCTACCATCTGTAAAAGATTTGCCCAAGAGTTTTCCTAATGTTTTTTTCCCCCTGAACTACATTTAACTTAATTCTTTCAACATTTTGCCTATCATTCAAGTCCATATACATTAAGTATTGCAGAGTTGGCTAGATTTTTGAGGGCAACTTTTCCTTCTAAGGATTAGTTGTGCACTGGTGCACTGAAATTTTATATACAGAGTAACACTCTGAATATGAATTATTTCTTGAGGAACACTGCGCCTATTCTTGGGAATGAAGAAGTAAAAACTTTACTAGGAATTTCAGCCAAGGAGCTGAGATTAACACCCTTTATTCTCCTCCCAAATGGTGAGTTATTTTCAGAATACTAGACCAGGCTCAAGCTTAATGTCTCCATCACACTGTATTAAAAGTGCCCTACAAGTAAATATGCGCACTCAGCCAGTGACAAGGAAAGACGTGGATCTGAATTCTTGAGCACGTTGGAGAAAGTTTTAAGTTTTCTCAGCAACATTTAGTGTACCTTGCGGTCCAAGCAAAACAGCAGTTAGGAAAGCTGGAGGGTATTCTTTATGTGTCTCCTCCTTCTAGCTTGCATATAAACTGGTTGTTCCCAACTGCCTAACACCAGTGGGTGTTCTCACTTTTCGCTATGGAAACTGTATTTTTTATGTAACTCTCTAAATACAGACTGCTTGTGTGACAAATAATCAACCAGTCTACAACACCTTCTTTTCTCTCCCTGAGCATTTATGCTTTAGATTGCAACATTTGTTCTCCCGTCATAAACCCAAATACCGAGTCTCCCAAAACAACCTCTGAAAAAGTAATCCATTAACGATTAAAAAGCAGGAGGGTTGGGGGCACAGCCTTGTTCTCGTCACATAGATGTGCTGTCCCTCTTGGAGCCTGATTTTTAGAGTTGGGAACAATTTTATGATGCTGCTGTCACTCAGCAGAAGCATAAGATAAGGTTGGACCTTAGAAAAATTGAGATTAAGGATCAGTTTTAACAATGCCCAATAAATGACCATGTAACTGAGAGGAGTGGCAATTACAAAAAGAAACAGCTCAATCCTTCACCTGGGTTCGGTGTAGGGCCTTTGAAATCCTTGAGTGACAAGAACTATCCGTAAAGTAAAAAAAGTAAAAAAAAAAAAAAAAAAAGCTCCTTTGCTGTCAAAAGAACATACTGAATTTTGGAATGGTGATTCTGCGTGGTTAAAAACCATCCATCAGCCAAACCAGCCTTAGTGATTTTGTAGCTGATGCTTCACATTCATAAAACAACATAACAACATAACGTTCCTGGTTTCTTTCAGTTTCTTATCGCGTGTTTTTTCTGTTTCTGAATTTCATCTGAAGGAGGAAGCCCTTTGGACACATCATCCTTTTCACAGGAAAGCACCCAAAAGCATGGAAAGGGCTGATCACACATGAGTAGTGACTCATGACTGGTCCCATCACACTTGCTGGCAATAGAGAGGCAGCAAAACATGCACAGTCCTCGAGCCAGAGCTAAAACCCCAAGGGTCATGCAGCAGCACTCGCAAGCCCTCCCAGCTGCAGGGCTCCTCACCCCTCTTTCCCCATGTCCCCCTGTCCGGCCACATGCCATCAGTCCACAACTCGCTGCAGAGCACATCCCGCCCTCCCCCTGCTCCAGGGCGGCCACCTCCGCTGTCCTCCCTAGCTGCAAGGTGAAGCTCCCTCCTTCCATCCTCCTGTGCCAGCCTGAGGGACTTGGCTTCAGGCTGGATGGGCTTAGCTGTCGTGGGCTGGCATGGCCGTGGCCCTAGTAGCCAAGCCCGCCAGCCACTAGGGTTGGGGCAGCCAGATTGCTCTCCCTTCAGAGCCATCACTCATCACATCTCCCACAGATTTACTGTCACTGACCCCTGTACCATGAGGTGGCGTCTCTGACTGGCAGGTCGTCTGCCACAGCCACACAGGACGGACGGCAAGCATCAGGGTTGGCGGGTTTTTTTTCACAGGCTGCATTTCAACGCAGCGAAGAGAGAAGCAGGACTGGTGTTTATATTCGGTTGAGATGTTGAAAGCCACCCAAACAACACACTGAGCACTATTCGGCTAAGCCTCAGTACTTGCTGTGTCAAATACATGCGCTTCACGCTGTCCCTCGTCCTCTGTCACTGTATTTACTCCTAGGGCTGTAGTACAAATTCCGGTGGAAGAAGACTTGACACAAATGCCAAAAAGTTGCACTGATTTAAACCAATGAAGAGGTTTCCTGTTGTTCTCCTCTCTATACAGAAAGGCAAATTTATAGCACTAAAATGAGGTGTCTCCCTGCCCCACTTTACACACACTTTCGAAAAAATATTGCTGCTGTTCAAAATACTGTATGTCAGGCACTAAAAAATAATAATAATCAACAGTGGAACGCATTGTCTCCATTCAATTTTTTTTTACAGCCCATGGACCCAGAGCTGCTTACGCCAAATAGGACACACAAAAATACAGCAAAACCGTCAGAGAGGCTATAAGCCCCTAGCAGCCCTGCAGGGGAGCCCGGGCTCTGGAGATGAGATGGGGCCAGCACCCCCATTCCCCAGGCTTAGCAGCAGGGCTGAAAAAGACAAGACAAAAAGGGCAGCTGCAAGGACTGGCAAGGAAGGGGATGGGGAAAAAGGTGGGCAGGGGTGTCACCAAGAGGAGGCCCCTGCCCTGGACCTGGCAGGGCCACACGCCCCCCCACCCTCAGAGTCACCTCGTTCCCACTGCTGGGCATCTCTCCATCCTCAAAAGGTGCGAGGGGCAGAAGTCAACACCTGCCCTTTTGGCCTCCCTCTTTCAGGGTCAAGGGTGGATGGCTGGCACAACCTTTTCTGGGGCTGGAAGTCCACCATCATCCTTGGACGCCTACCCCTCGCCCCACAGCATCCTCAAAATTGGTGGCTGCTCACAAAGCTGTGGGACAAAAGCATCCCTCTGCTGCATGTGTCCTCTTGGCTCTGTCCTCTCCTCTCTAAACCACATGGGTGCAGGCTACAAAAGCCCAAGCAGTTCTTTAGCAAGCCAAAAAGCTTCAGGGACAGTATTCCTGAGATAGCTTTGGCCATAGCTTTCCACCAGGTCACTGCTGAAGTATTCAGCCCAGGCAGCTGGGACTGGATCAATTTTTACAGATCAAGCTAAGACACCTGTGGCTGCAGCCCCTATGTGCCCTCTTCTTTCATTCATTCATTTGTTAATTGGTGAACACAGAGCTTCCTTTTCTTAGTCACTTTTCACAAGTTACTTCTTAAAATTATCCCACAGCTCCCCAGGGTCCTGTCAACAACAGACTCACCACTGACAACCTACCCAGCAAGCCCAGCCATGCATTGCTGGAGGCGGCCAGCTTTGCCGACCACCAGAACCACATCCGCAAGCCCCCGGCTGCCTCCTCTGGGGTCCCACTGCATCCCCGCGAGGGTTTGGAAAAGCGACTGGCCATCCTTCACTCATTTTCAGTGGTGCCATGAACACCCAGTCTCTGCTGCTTGCTTGGCAGTGGTGTGAATGGCTGCACGGGAGACAATACATAATGATATTTGGTGTGATACAAGTCTACTTAGGATCCCTTGGTGCTGTTTGTCCATCTGTCCTAACAGCTGAAAATCCTTCAGGAAAAAAAAAAAGAAAGAAAAAAAGAAAGAAAAACAAGGTCCTTAAGAGCACTTTTATTAAAGCAGCTCTGGCTTATACATTACTTTAACTTTTAAGGAGGTGCTGTGACCAGAAGCCACAGAAACACAACCAAGAAGAAAGCAAAAGTTTGAAAAAATAGGTTCAGAACCATTTTCTCCTTGTGGTTTCTCTTGTTCTTGTCTCACAGAGACATATAGGACACAAGGACAAGGACGGTGCTAAACACGAGCCCCTTTGGGCGAGTTCGGCTCTTCTTGCCCATCAGGATCAGGCTACCAAACACATCGTCACTGCTGAGACATCCACAGCCACCTTCCTCCTGGTTTCTGAAAACAGTTTGTGCTCTTATAGATCCCCTTCAAATGCTTCCACCGAGGAAGCACGAGTACACTTCCAGGATCAGGCTTACCTTCTCCCAGGGGGGTGGATCCCCTTAGACGCTTTTCTGCAGTTGCCCAAAAGGTAAGAGTGAGCCCTCCCCACTTTTCCAAAGCTTTTCACTCACTTGCAAATGTTAGAAGGAACAATTCAACAACTGCACGACTGACTCACCCGTTTTTTATGATTTGGGTTCACCAACAGTAAGTTCAACAGCTACACCCTTACATCCAAGGACAGGTGACCCCTGAGTCACTTTCCTTCCCTTGCGCTTGTTCATGCTCACGTTATTTGTTGCTGGCTAGGCCCACATGGGAAGGAGACACACGGCTTGGGCTTTACTCCACTGTGCAGAAGAAGGAAGGGCTACACAAACGCCGAGTGCTGCCTGCCATACCTTAGACCAGACCCTTTCTTGCAAGAGTTGCTCCTTCAGCTCTGTGGAGCCAGCCCTCATCTTCACCATGGCAAGGTCCCACTTCAGCAAAGCATTCAAATTGTGCTAATGTCAAACAGTAGCCAGGGGAGACAGGGGGAGATGAAGGATGAAGGGACCCTAGGGGAGCGAGGAACCGTGGGGTTACCATGAAGACTGTGCTTTTAAAAACAGAGGGACAAAATCAGGGGAAAACTAAGATAAACCATCTTGTGTGAGGGTCTGTAAAGAAAGGCATAAAGCACAAGTGCCCAGTCAGCAAAAGCTGAAGCCCAGCTGCTGATCCTGCCTGTCCCATTAGACCTTCTTCTGGCTTGAAATGTCCTAGCCAGAAAGCCCAACTGCTATGGCTGGCTCTCCCCCTCTCTCCTCCGCTCTGTCTTCACCCTGTCATTTTAAAGGACTTCTGGTCTCTCTCTATATATCCTGTGTATAAATTTCCCTGTTTCCCAGACAGCTACATTCTGCCACAGCCTTCAGTGGTCTACGCTAACAGCCCCTGGCCGCCAGGTTAGTCACTCCAAAGTTCTCACCACACCTGGAAAAGCAACAACCAGAAGTCCTGAACTCAGGCAACCTCTGGAGGTGCCAACACCCTCGCCAAGGCCAGGACAGCACCTGCGGGGGAAAAAGCTGGTGCTGAAAATTACCTTTGCCACTTCAACTCGGAGTTCATTCTTCGTGGTCACCACAAAATTTGCTCACCAGGTGCAGGACTGGTTTGCCTGTGAGGTGTGAGGGCAGTGGTTACATCCTCGAGCATCAAGAGGCATCCTCTCGCAGGGCTGGGCCCCAAGAAGGTTTGCTTGTTAGCTTTTTACTTCTACTCAGTGTGCACCTTACACACTCAGAAGACACTAAATAAGCATTTCCCAGGTTTTACTGTTATCCCATGTGCATGTGTATTTTGCTCTCCATCTAAATTTGTGGGACGCTCGTGTCCGACATCAAATATACCACGGACCCATTTGAAAAAGGAAAATATAGCTAGAGTCAATGCGACCTTGAGCACCCAGCCCTAGATCATTTGGTCAAGCACAGAGTTCCTTCTTACTGATTTCACCAATACTGAAAGGAATTCAAGCAGGAAGACAGCAACAATAATTTCAAATATTTGCTTTCTGTTTCTCTAGGATGTGAGTCATTGTAACATTGACACTTAGTAGCAAGCAAAAAATTTTAAAAATAATTCTATAAATCGGCCTAATATGCCTTATCATAATAGGTATGCACAAGCGTGCTTAGGTACATGCTTGCGCACAGGCTGGAGGCTGGCTATTTGAATTCATATATTATATTTAGCGTGAGTTAAAATGCTGTCACTGAATGGCGGTTTTTTTTTTTCCTCCCCCAGATGAAACATCTGGCAAAAACATAAAAATTAATTAGGTCCCATTTCTTCTCTTTTTCTATTTTAAATGTATTTTCTGCAGGAACTCACTGAATTTATCTGGGGTACAATTAGAAATAGTGCGCTTATATTAACAGCAGTGTTGCTCAAAAGCATAATCTGTAAAAACCAAAAACCCAATGTGAACAAAATTGTTGGTAAAAACATCATTCTGTTCTACGGATGAAAACAAAATACGGCTCTGTTTTCGAGTGCTGCCGGAAAGAAAAACTTTGACTCGTGGATGTGCGTCGTAAACCACGATTTCATTCCACAAAGGAAACGTCCCGGCAGGGACCCAAAGCTGAACTTGGAGCAGCGGAGCAGGGAGAGAACACCGAGGCTTCGCTCGGCAATATCGCCACTTACTGGGATGCAGGGATTTAAAGTAAAGCAGCAAGTACCAGTGCATTTAAACTTCTACGATGGGGCAACACTGCCCTCCTGCTTCCCAGTGATTCCTGCCCTTTTCTCATGTTCAGAATAACCTTCGGCCAAGAGATGTCCTGGGCAGTTTCTCCCACCACAGAAGCGTTGACTTATTCTGCTTTTCCTCCAGTTTATTCAAATCTCCCTGTGCAGGCAGCAAAGAGACATCTCGCTAGGGAAAAGAGGATAATAAAAGCCCAAAACTTTAATTTCATGGTTTCCTCAGGGGGAATAGATGTAGCTATAAAAATCATCTCAAATTCCACTGTTTGATTTCTGGGCTCAGCTTCAAGCTTTATAACTCAGCTTAACACTTTATAACTGAATTAACAATAAATAATTAAATTATAATTTGTTCATCTTAGAAGTGAAAAGAAGTGAAAATGGTTTATATCTGTTTTGTTTTTTTTTATTAGGTTAAACACAATGGAAAAGGTTAAAAAAATGGGGGAAATAGATTGTTGGATTGGATTAGACAAATCACGCTCTTGGGGGACAGCAGGGAGGTAAAGACACAATACTCTAACCCTCACCAGAATAAAAAAAAAAAATCAAAAAAAATAATTAAATTAAAATGCAAAAATAAATATAAATAAATATATAATAAATATAAATAAATAAACAAACAATAAAATAAAGATATTAATCCCTATGACCTGTCCCTATCTGCTCCTATTGAAACAACCATCCTCTACAGGCCAACGAAGCAAACATCCTACTGAGCAAAGTGAGAAAGAGAGGACAGGTCCTGCTCTCCGTGCGGCCCGAGGACAAGCCCCTGCAGCCAGGGGCAGCCGCTAACGCTGCTCCAGGAAACGGGTGAAGCCCGAGCACATCAACGGGACAACTCGGGGGGTTAATTTAAGCCTATAATGAAGACACTAACTCCTGTAAAGGAAAATAATGACGGAAACCGTACCTTTTATTTTATGTAATACTTCACGTGAGCCTCTGCATTTTTCCCTTCCAGAAAGAAAAACAAGCTGGGATGTGCAAATAAACCAAGAAAACTGGAGGGAAGGAAGGAACAGCTTGCAAGGCAATTGTGAAAAACAAACAACAGCGGTAATGAGGAAGGAACAGAAAATGCTTCACAAAGAGAGGACGTGGGTCAGGATTTAGAAAAGAGTGGAAAGACTCAAAAGGTGCAGAAAAAAAAGCTTGAAAAGACTTATTGAACCCAGGAGGTGAACAAGACTGAGTAACAAAATGAGAAAAAGGAGATTTACAAAGGAAAAAAACCCTCTTCTGTTTCATTTCTGAATACTCGTAGTGCTGGGTGCTGCTGCTGACAAATCTGAGTCCCTCGCCTTCAGTGTCCCAAACTGCGCCGGACTTCTGTCCTCCTTTGAGAGTGCAAAGCTGGCTTTGCCCTCCCCTCAGTTGCCACATAAACATTAACACTTACGAGGTAAAGGTTTACCCAGCAAAAATTATCTGTGTGCTGTACGCCCTAGGAAGGATGTTTCTGCTTCCAAAGGAAAAAACAAAAAAATTAGAAAAAGCAGATGTAGGCGCCAGTCTTGCCTACTTTAACACCCCAAAGCCCTTGTGGTTTTCTGATTTGAACACAAAACATTACCAATTTGTGGATATCCAACCTATCCTCTTGAGCGCTCTCCTCCATATCTCCGTCACCCTCCCTCCTCATTGACCTGACCAAAGCTTTTCTGGGTCGTGAGCACACTGAGGAATCAGCGCAGCCTCACTCTCTGCTCGTGCAGCCCCCGGCCCCCACCAAGCGCACGCCCTCCAGGCGAGCTGGGCAGGCATCACCCCTCTCACCCCTCTGCCAGTCCCCTCTCTCCCGACGGGAGAGCTGCCTGCACAGCACCGGGTTTTCCTTCTAGAGAGCCTAGGGAGGAGGAGCAGGGTCCGGGAGCTTCGCTTGAGTGTTGCTTCCCCCCGTGCTCGCCGGCATTCTGCGTCGTCGAGCACCACAGCTGAATGGTCCGACAGCGATTTTCACTCAAACATTACCAGTCACTTAATTAGCATTGATCTGCACATTTGCCTCATGCTGGCTATCACCTTCTAGGCTTTCCATACGTGTCGGATTTTCCTGACATGTGGCGTTACTTTGATGCCTGGGAGCTTGACTTTGTTCTGCACTCGGAGGTCACGCAGAGTGCTTTTTCAAAGCATCCTTCAAGCCAGTGCCCTGACAATGACAAATCTTGGTTTATTGCCTTTTCTAAGGCCTCATAGTGTTTCCTAACAGACATCCTAGTGGTATTCTCAAATCCATCACTCTTGAAGCCAGATGTAAAGTAACCACGGAAAGCTGTACACGGCCATCAAACCATATGAACGGTTTTATAACTACTGGCAACCCACTGAACATTAAATATTGGATTAACATTCAACAGCTCTGCTGGTGCTTCCTGCACTTTGGCAGCAAGCTCTCCCCACTGTCGTACGCTCGTGGAATGGGCTACAACTCTCTTTCAGGAAAAATCTCAAAATGGAGGGCTTCGCTTGCGCTACAGACTCTCACGACGCAGCCAGAGAGAAATGGAGCAACGCAACAGGTCCGCAGGCCGGGAGATGGGACTGCTGATGCTTTTCAGCCTCTGTGAAATCAGTCTGCAACCCTTTACTTACACAGCTGGCTCAGGCAAAAACCTGCCCAAGTTGTTACCAACGCAAACCCACCCTCTCACGTTAGTTTTGGTTCACTCTCCTCCTTGCATTCCCCCAAGAACTGCGATTCCTCTGGGATCAGACTGTTTTTCCGGTGTGCAAGGTAAGACTCTGCCTTGACTTTTTTCCCCCTGCACACCACAACATGAGCACTTCTCCGAGCAGGAACAACTTGCTCTGAGAGCCGGTTCCTGGTGTCTTGTGCTCCAGGGATGCAAGCCCAAGTCCCAACACTGCCCTGTACCTCCTGCCCGCTTTTAAGCGAGTAGCTTTCTCAGCCCTGCGTCCCTCATCACTGCCGGCCGCTGGGTAAGGCGCCTTGTGTAGGACCAAACCTGCCTCTGGTGCCAGCTGCTGCAAGACAGCAGGCACTGTTACAGCCAGTTACGTCCACTGTCGATCCTGTAGATCCGCTGTACATCCTGTTACATCCAGCTTCCACCTCCACAAAGCATGGGCAGGTGAGCTGCCATGAATGCGGGTGATCCTGCCAATGCAGGTCAGGCACAGCCAACTATTAGCACGGATCAGGGCAAAATAAGCAGACTCGGCTCAAGCTTGCGGGGAGAAGCCAGATCCCAGGAGATGCCAGGCAACTCTGCTGGAGAAACCACTGTTGCCTGTGGACACATGTTCCTCCTGACACGCTATTTTACATCCAGACACAGGCTGCACCGTTTTTAGAGGCAGAAGGAGACTGACTGATGGACTCCAGCACGCAGCCCAACAGAACATGCCAGCAGACCCATGACAGGGGTAATCACTACATTTAAAACACCATTTAAAGAAAGGTAACCTGTCAAGCTTGCTTATGTTGTGAGGCTGAGCCCCGGAGGACTCCGGCGTATTTCCAACACATCGAACTAATTGTAGTTTACATTCATTTCACTCTCTATTAGAGGTGCTCCACTTTCCAGGAAAACTAATTTGATCCGCAGCACTTGGCCGGCCACAGCTTTCTGCACGAAACCCGAGCGCCCCTCTCCACCGAGCAGGGCTTCGGGTAACAGTCAGCGGAAAACGTGCAGCGCGATCTGTGGCATGTCACCCTAAACACTGCTACACGCCGAAAATAGTTTCAGCTTCCTCCGCCTCGCGCAGTCTGGAAATAAAACATATGGAGTTAGCACGGCCGCTGATTGGATTTTGATTGTTCTGAAACGCTGCCAAGTTTAAAGTGGAGAGCGCGGCCTGAAAGGAAATACAGTAGACACTAGACAATTTATTTGTTTCTGAGAGGGGACCTGGCTGACGGGCCGCTTCGAAGGTGGCTAACAAGAGCAGCATGTTCCCATATGGAAACCATATGGGGAAACGGGCCAGGATCTAAAAAAACACGGCACGCTGTGTGTTATCACGGCAACAGAAGAAGCAGAGCGCTGTAAAACCGGTGCCAATCACAACAGCAAGCTGCTGATGGATGGCGCTGATAAATAACACAAGCGGCTGGCGTGCCAGCGGGTCCCAGGTGAAATACCGCAGGAGCTGGGGAGGGAGAACCTGCGCCCGAGAGGCAGCCGGGGAGGCCGTGTTCCCAGAGCTCTCCTGGTTCAGCCTTGGCAGTTGCTCCCACAAAACACAGGGCCCCTAAAACCCTGGAAAAGGGGGAAAAAAATAAATATATATATATATATATGTCCCAAACTGAGATATTATTAGAGAGACCTTATTAAAGAAACCCGCGGCTGTTTCGTTTCCTGAGAGCAGTCACGTAAAACCAGCCGAAAGGGCAAACGCTGACACTCTGGGACGGCACCTTCGAGCTCCCACGGGCCTCGCTCGGGGCCGGGCCGTGCCGAGCCGAGCGGCCGGTCACACCGTCCCGGGGGGGGAACGGGGCGCCCCGTCCCGCCCGGAGCCACGCCCCCGGGAGTGACGTCACGGCCCCGGCTCCGCCCCCCCGGGAGCGAAACAAGGCGGGGGGAGCGAGGGGTAACAAAATAATAGCGGGATGAAATCAGTAGGGTTCCCTGAATTTGGCGTGGATTTAATCATCGTCTTGACAGAAGGACGTGGAGATGTTAACCCTCACCCCTCCCCCCCCCCGCATTTGGGGCATTTTAACCTAAACTGCTTTCATACCTTTACTTTTAAAACAAAACAAAACAAAGCAAACAAAAAACCAAAAAACAAACAAACAAAAACAAAACAAAACAAAACAATAACCAAAAAACA
>KZ505794.1:853231-886618 GCA_002844005.1 Limosa lapponica baueri | reverse complement strand
GGGGAATCTTATCCATAAATTTAGAAGTTTTGAAAGCTACCTCCCCAGCCTGTTATTTTTGGAATAGTCTGCACTGGCAGATTGTGAAAAAGATCACATTTTTCTCAACCTCGTCCTTCCTTCCTTCTCCCATATGACATAAATTCAGAATTCAGCATTTCACAGTGGAGATCTAAGCAGTCCTGGAAGTCTTTAGCAGATTAACCAGATTTTAAAATGCCTGCATAGAGTTTCCAACAAAATTATGGTTTCACGGAAGATTTTAGCTTATTGTTCCATATAACCCAAATGTATATGGATGTTACTCCTTTCACTTAGATATATCCTTCAGTAGTACAAGTCTAAGATGTGCACTAGCAAAAAAAAAGTAAGAAGAAAAGGAAAATCGAGACAGTTACCTACACTTAAAGTTTTGCCTTGTTACTAAACAGTTAAAAGCTCTGCCATTGGATTTACATGTCAAGAGTTTACACCAAGAGGTTCACATCCCATAGGAAACTTGAATAGCGGCTTCCATCTTGTGCTATGAACATGCTTTGACGTTGCTAATGGAAAGCTCTAGGAAAGCAGTCACTTCACAATGCATTTCTACGCCTGTACAATGAAGATGCCACCTTGCATTTCTCAGAACGGATCCAGAGAAACAATGCCCTGTGAACACAGAGACCTGGTGGAACAAAGCGCCTGGCAGGCAGCGTGTCTTGGTGGGGGCACAACGAGGTAAGGTATCTCACCCAGATGAAATGGAAAATTAAAGTGAAGAAAATCCTGAGCAAGTCTAAGGATAGCTGTTTGAATAAAACAGCAAACAGGGTGGAGTAGTAGATAAGGCCTCTAACTCCCTGATAATCTGCACTAGAGAAACAACGAAGAACAAGGCAACCGCAATATTTGAGAACCACAAGGGGAAGGGCAAGGGAAGACTGCAAAGCAGTGCAAAGGATGGCACTGGGATTTTAGAGGGAGAGCTCAGATGGCTTGGAGGTTTCAGAAGTATATCAGATGAAGGCCCATCAAGATTTTATTACTTGGTTGCTAACAGTACCTAGAGGAAGAATCTTTTTATATGTCTCTTCAAAATTTGGAGTTAATAATAAACTCAGAACAAACAAACCAAACCTTGACCACATTCTTCTGCAAGAGAGAGGAGGTAGATTGACTTGCAGAGAAGACAAGAGATGTGTAGAGTCACTCTTAGCTTGTCACAAATTCCATGTTCAGACCCTTGGCCCACATCTTAAGAGTCACTTTTTCCTGGCTGCATATTTTGAGTTACATTCCAAAAGAGCCTGAGAAGCGATCTGATTCAGGGGGAACGAAAGCATCAAAACATAGCAGGGCTGCTCCTCTCACACTTCTCATGCACCTTCCACTTAGTTTGTCAAATAAAGCCAACTTTTGCACCAAACAATTGGCTGTACACAAGGTAACAAATAAGCATCCAAGCAGAACTTGGAGCAAGTAAAATTCAGACCTAATCAATCAGATTTACCTGTGCTGCCTCACGCAGTAGCTGTTAAGACAGTCCACTGCGAGAACAGATGACCTACCACAGCTTTTGTCTTCCAATTGAAGGAGGATCTCCTATAAAATTTGCTTTGCTTAGTTTTCATGAAATTTGCTTCAAGATTGCAGAATGAAAAACCTTGTTTCAGTGTAACACCTGAACCAAGTGATGTGCACAAGCCTTCGCTTGCCTGATGAGCCTGAGCATTGATGCACTGCTGCTGTTTGACCCTTTGAAAAAGGAGTCAACATCTAGAACTGCCAGGCTGTGTTGTATTAAAAGGAAGGGTTTACGCAAATCGCTCCCTTTTTAACAAAGGCCAGAAGTTAAATGGCTTTTCTCCTCATTCACTACAAACCCAGTTAATGAATGGTTAATATCATGACACCATTAGAGAGCTGTGTAGGGAAAGGCACCTGTTCTTAAATAGTGTCCTGATTTGAAGGTCATTTGAAAACAGCTGAATAGGGCACTTCACCTTTCCAATCAACCTCTGTGACGCTCCCATCCTATTCTGAATGGTGGGCCTACTTACAAGAACAACAGCCCAGATGCATGGTTCATGATATAATCCCATTAATAGATGTATTATGTATGTTAGCTGGAATGGAAAAAAATAAACATTCATTGCCACCCCACAATTTGCAGTATATTTTATATGGCTATCCTTTTCATACTCTATGTGCAACTGGGATTCAAATATTCTCCCAGCTCTACTCTGACAGTGTTCAACACATACAGAATTAATTACATGCAGGTATTTTTGAAGCATGTCTCACTACCAAATCATTGTAAGACAACAAAAAGCTGAAACATGAATAAAAACCCCAAACGCTTCTAGAGCTTGGCTCCCCTCGAAAGCGCCTGGGTTTTGCCTTAGCTGAACAGATCACAACAGTGCTTTCAGAACTCTGTAATCCGTGTTCCCATTCCTTTAAGGGAGGTCTACAGCACTGAATTGTTAAGAAGCCTTAGCTTTTTCTGGGTGAACACAGGAGTCTACTCAGCTAATGGCAACAGCAGCTTCTGAAGAAAAAAGGAAATGAAGTAGGGATGCAGCTTTTTATACCAGTAAGATTCATCTGTTAAGAGACCTAACCGCAATGGCAAGGAATGGCCAAAAGCCTATCACAGGACGCTGCTTCTTGAAGAATCACTCCAGCTTTGCTCCCAGAAACAAGCTGGTGTAGCAGAGAAAGGTGACGAGCCTAAGGACCACCTGAGGGTGACTTGTAAGTTCAGAAGTTTGAAGCCTGCTTTAATATTTATCTAAAGGAGTGAGTATCTGTAAATAGAGCGGTGTCAGGACCCACACATTTAGGTGGGTCTGACTTGGTATCAGAAATGAAACCTTGGTGTCAGTCCCAAGCCCTGTGGGATGGGGAATATTTTAGGAAGAAAGGATTGAATTTGGGATCGCTGACTTCCTGCCAAGACTTCTGCCCGGTGCTCCGTGCTGGCAACCTCTCAGAGGAGCAATGAATCTTGGACTGCGATGATGTGGAACAAAAAGCGTTAAAATAACTCTAAGGGACTGTTCTCTGTGGTCAGGTCAGTTGAAAAAAAAATGTTGTTTCAGGTTAATACATCTACATGGCTGATCTAAAGGACAGCTTAAACACATATACAACTTCAGTTAAGATGAGCGTAAGGTGCTTCTTTTCAGTTAACAACAGCTCAAGAACTATAGTGAAAACACAGACAAGTTTAGGCAGCTTAAATTCTGCAAAATGACTATAATTCATTTCTGAAACTTAGTTTCTTTTCTATTCACATCATTAACGACGCCATAAGGCAAAACAGATTGCCAAAGAATAAAATGCAGTTTTAACTACGATACTTTATACTAAGTAACTCTAAAAAACATGTAGCACAAGACTCACAGACCAGTGAAGAGGAAAGCTCACACTTACAAAATTGTTTGCTCTGTAATTCTCTTCCCCTTTATTGAGTCAGCAAATCTCAGTCACTATAATAAGACTCCTTTGGAAGCCTTGGCAAAATTACATTAGCAATATTCTAAATATTGGGAAGTTAGACCAGGTTAAAAATACACAATTTTTCCCAGCACCAGCTGGCCAAGCTGCTGGAAGTTCTTTCCAACAGAAGGAAGAAAATACTACATACGTTCAACACAATTTAGTATTCAACTGAAATCTACTATGGTTTGTTGAGAAATGTGAGAAGAAAATGCAGTATGAAGTAGAAACAATTTTCTGTAAATATGGGCCACCAAATACTTGAACATTCCTTGGGTCACCCTTGAAGCTTTGCTAACTACTTTAAACAGCTATATGTACAGTCAGAGATTACCCTGATTTAACTTAATGGGTACTGAGAAAGAAAATCCTTTGGAAACGTTTTTCCTTGCTAGAAATCAGAACAGCCACTGGCAGCCCAGCATCATCATCCCCAGCATGAAGCTCTTACCAGCAAGCTGAAAAGTCTTGCAGAGGCAAAAGGATACATATCCACTAAGTACAGAAGAGTCTAGTCTGAACGCTCCCTTGGAGACATTCAAATCGTACTGCTTAGAGCCCCACTCTCGGACACTACTTTTGTGAGGGATTTCAGTGGCATCAGCCCATTTCAAAGCAGAGAACGGGACTAACCTAGTTGTGACCAACTGGTGAATCCAAAAGACATTGCTAAAATATGCTGCTAAATAGTAAATATCACAATGTCTTTCCTGGATGCCCACTGAACTCATCAAAAACTGAACACCATTTCATGTCTTCTCTATTTATATATGCTATATATATGACATATCAACACAGTATATATCATATATATCTAGATATCCTACATCATATATATCTATAGAAAATCACATGCACATTTCTTGCAGGCAATTGACAATTTTGACAATTACTTTTTGCCCTGGACAAACCTGATGCAACATCCTTCCATAATGGACTTTCTGACAAATACTTTTAGAGTAGTGGTGCCAAATTTGCCATTGTTAGAACTTTGGTATGACTCGAGAGGCGCTGGACAGCACAGCACGCCCAGTTTGCATTGTTATCCAAGGAGGAAGTTCAGCTCTTACTGCCTGGCTGCTGCTTCTGTTAACTACATATATGGCTAAATCGTCGAATTTACATTCAGGTTAATCTCTTTTCGGAAAAGACAACGTATTTGCAAGTACAAGTGTCTTATGAGGACAGCATCTAGAAAACGAACTATGCTGCAGAGTAATGAGAGAGTTGAACTAATGTGTTTAAAAAGGAAAGATTGTATTGTTCTGACACTACAGGCCTGACTCTCCTCTTATTGCACAAACTTTAGACTGGCATAACTCTTTTGACTCCTGCTGGCTCACCTTTGACTTACTTTACTGGTAGCAACAGAGGAATCGGGTTGTGTATTTGCTACACTCGACATTCACCAACGTAAAGGCAGTTTTAACAATCTTGTACAGGAGACTGGAACCCAAGATCTAGTATTTTGTTGAGACTGGTAACTGAACTGTGTACGGGAATATTTGGATAGTAAGACCTAAGGAGAAATTAAGTTGCATGGCAACCTTCTCGCTCAATATCCAAATATCAGATTTGTAGCTTTAAACACATCCTGAAATATAATAAAAAGTGCAAGAGTAGTTTAAATTTAAATACAGTGTTTATCTTATTAGTTAATAGATTGCTAAACAAGATGTAAAATACACATATGCATAAAAGCTTATACCATGATCTGCAGTGCCATGCTATGCGTAAGTTTGGCATTTCACTTGCAATTCATGCTATGTTTCTTTGGTTTTCACCCCTGCTATTAAGTGGAAGAGCACCTGCTTTAGCTTGTAGTCACGGGGCACTTTATCTCTTTAGAAGAAACAAAAATTTGGTACTGGGGCTCTGTGCTCTTGATGCAGATGCAGAAATCCCATCAATATTACTAGGAAAGCTAAGGACACAGGGGAGAACACACCACATTTACATTACTGTACAGTTCTGCAGTCTCTTACATTTAGCCAATACTTCCAACAAAATAGCCCATAATAAAGCTTGGAATTGAATGTTGCCTTTTGTTTGTTACCAATAACGCCTATAATACCGGGCTCTCATAGCTGAGCAAGATTCATACTGTTACAGTCACGTTTATATCCACATTCAACTTCCTTTTATTAGAAGTATAATACTGCACTTTATATCACAAATGTATAAAAATATGGCAGATAGTGTCATAACAATACTTTTCTTTTAAATGAGTATATTTAAAAAACAGACAGTTATTTTCCATTTATATATATATTTATATATAGAATAAAATACTCCTGATGCAATATATAAATGTCACTTAGTTTTTTATAGAAACTACTGTAGCTGTTGCACTGCTTCACAATGTTTCAAACAGCTCAAAATAACTTTACATTATAACATAAAAGATATGATTATAACAGTACGATATTAGGTCATCATAAATAAATATTACAAATCCTATCAAATATGGAAGTTTAAAAAACAAATTTAAGACATACAATTTAACTTTAAACCCTTAACCGGGATACACTTTTATCACATAAACCCCACTGTTTTAACTAGGCAGCAAAAAATGTAGTAAGGGCATAGGTCTAGACATGAATGTTTTCACCCTTATAAGTGCCAATACATACCAGAAGTCTCCCCGCTTTCAGACAGAGATGTGCACTAAGCTGGAATGTAAGTGAGAGAAAACGGCAACGCATTTTTCTCCCTGACCGGCACACTCTGCCTGGCATCCAGCAACATTTCTGATGACTGGTAATTCATCACTCAACTGGTTATACTGTATAATCCCTGACTCTCACTGTGGTGCCAAACAGCGCAGCTCCACATGTACATATTGCACACCTTTATAAAGCTGAAAATGCAGTCTTACCATCACCAGAACCACCACCACTCCCCTACGCTGATCTCCACCCGACCCGGCCTATTGTCTGGAGTGCAATTACAAGGCTGTCTCTTTCAAATCGTTCAGATTTGGCATTCGCGATCGGTTTGTTCGGTTGTACGTGTGCCCGTTCTGTCCGCTCTTGGAAGGCAGCTGGTCCGAGTAGGGAGGCCCGTCGCTCGCGCTCCTGTTCACCGGGGCCACGTGCCAGGTAGGCTCCAGCTGGCTGGCGATCTGCAGCGTTGGCCTGCTTTTCGGCTGAGGCTCTTGCCGCACGTTGCTGCCGCCGCTGCCGGAGCTTTGACTCATGGGGTGAATTCGCACTTCAGAAAAAGAAGCTTTGGCTGGCTGACTTGGTAAGGGCTGGAAGCGAGGCTCGGCAGGGACAGGATGATTTGAAGAGGAGAGGTGTAAGAGCTTTCGAAGAGATTTTAATGGCTGGCTCTGAAAGACACGGGGAAAAGCACTTGACCTTCTGCTCTCCATCGCACCAGACTTCCTATAATAAAACTGTCATATCCTAAACTGAACATCTTGAACTTCACAGGACTTCTTCACTTTTAGTTTGTATTGATTTGGAATATTTAATCCCAAGCTATGAGTATACAAAAAGTTCCCATCAATTCTTTTAACCTTGTTTCCTATGAAAAGGCACAGACAATTGCACTAGCTGTCCCCCTGTCACTACTCCTGCTATTAACTTTAAAACCTCTGCCGCATTTTCTGAAGCACAGATATCAGAAATACAAAGTTCCTAAAAATTGTGTCAACATCGGTTGGGGGTTAGCAAGAGTCTTGAGTAACCATCTGCACTGAAAGAAGGACTGGTAGAACTCAGCAGTGGGATATTTTGTTTGCCGGCAGCTGGGTGATAAGCTGCTCTAGTCCCTCACAGCTTCTTTAACTGGTGAGCAGGTCGAAGGAAAATGAAGACATGGGTAGCAAGAGCTGGGGAAACCTGAGTACACATAGTGGTATGAAAACAGCCTCATTAAACTCCCCAGCTTATAGAGCAACTTGCTTCTTCAAACACTGGGGCTGCAACAAACCCTGTTCTTCAGCTTTCAATGTTGTAATGGCAACAGAGCATGGCACTGAAGCTCCCTCCCAAAGCCTGCCCCCCACGCTGGTTTTAGAACCGGAGAAAATGAAGTTGTGTTAGTGCAGTGCTATGTTCCAATAATGTAGCCTGCTTAAACCGCAGCCTGTGCCAGCTGAGGCACAGCCACACCGTAACGTGGTCACAATGCTCTGGTGGACCCATCAGGTATCAAACTGTGTCAAGTAGCAGTGCGTCTTCAGGATGCACCTTTCCATGCAGAGCTACCTTGAGGGCTTTCCTACGGTGCTGCATAGCTGCCATAGACATGCACTGAAACATTGCTTGCCTCTAATACAAAAACATAACCAATATTTCGAAAGGATCAAAGATTGACACAGGGACATTTAGCCTCTCTTCTTTTCCTTGTCATTCATGTCTAGATTTTCAAAGAATTCTGCAGGACTGCAGGCACACGATTTTTTACATTCAATGAGTGGAGAATGGGGAGGTTGGGAAATAACATCAAATGCAATTTTTCTGTTCACCAGAGAAAAAGCTGTCAAGATACCTCAGTGATGTTAAAATACAGGGAATTGATAATGCCACTTACATGCGGCTGGATTTCTGTCATCTTCTCGGGATGCCAATCCTTCTGCCTGCTGCTCTGGTGATTAGAAGAATGAATGGCTTTCTGTAATGCCAAGAGATCCTGACCATCAGTGCTAGGCATCTGCAACAAAATATTAAATACTGGTTTCCTAATATATTCTTAAGAACAGCTGTAAATCATTTCCCCCAGTTAATTACAGAATGCAAGTAAAGCCCATTACTGCAGCAAAATTGCAATGACCTTTCCATATTTTTCCCCAGAGTAAGAGCAAGTGGCTGTGGATATCATGCAGATTTGCTATACCCTTAGCCCTTAAAGCATTCGCATGCTGTTAGTGTTATTTGCTGTAAGAGAGAGCAGTTAAACAAGGCTTCAAAAAATAAAAAAAAATTAAAAAATTGTTGAGCCTCATCTTCATTTAAAAAGCATTCCATACTGCAGTTAAGACCATGGATCAGTTCTATAAATTTGTTCTTGAGTGAAGCAGACCAAAATCTCTCTAAACTGATGTCTGGCTGATTTTGCCATCACAAAATGAAACCTTTTCCTTTCCCAGACTTTCTCCTCCTCTACAAATATCCCAAACTAAAGCAAAAATTAAGGAACTCCCCAACCTCCCCCCCAAAACAAGCTGAAAATCCAACAAAATTTATGGCAGAAGGATAATTTAAAACTGAGAATTCTTGAGACAAAACGCTACATATAAGTAAAAAAAGGACAGTTAAAAATTAGCCTAAAAAGCTGTCTTTTATCATGAACAATCAGGACAAACAAAATTACAGCAGAGGCATGAGCTAAAATTTAGTTTTCACATAATCTGTTGTTAATATTTGATTAACTACATTTATATATAAAGAAGCAGTTTGCATAAAACCCCCACATATTTCCAATACAGCTACAAAAGAAACCAGGTTAATTTTTTTCCTGATTGAAACAGAATGAAACAGTTTAATTTTAAACATACATGATTTCACAGCTATTTTCCTCCTTTAGTGTTAGCCCCAGGGCTCATTCTCTCTGGAACTGCGTATGTTAAATTTTCAGTATATCAAATACTAAAAACATTTTTTTTAGGCACAATCTATTTCAACAGAACTGCCAATTTTGCTTAAATTTATTGAACTGGCCCAAGATACTTAACTGGCATGAAGAGAAAGTGATCCCATGAAAATAAAACACATGCTGCTGTAGTCAGTAAAACAAGTTTACTGGCGCATTTTACAGTGCTACTGTACTTAAAAATTAATACCATGGGTAGAGTGACTACAGGAAGCTTTTTCAAAGAAGAACTATGCTTTAAATTATTCTTTGAATTAAAAAGAGGAAAGAGGGATTTCTTGATGCTTGGATTCTCCCCGTTGGTTGAGTCTGTCTGCAATATAAGATACAAAAACTAAATGCATAGTATTTCAATTCAAGAGATCTGTCCTTACTATATTAATTCTTTTTCTTTCCTTTTTTTTTTTTTTAAAATTCCAACTATATATGGTATCAATCCTATAATTTGCTTTGGGGAAATACAATAGGGGTTGAACGAAAAAAGCATATGGAACAAATTCAAGGAACTCAATGCATACAAAGCATGTAAAAGAGATCACCTATTCTTATACCCATGTTCCGAAGGAACGCAGAGTGTGTTTCAAAGCCCTTTGGAAACAACTGGTAGGTCTTGTTGACTTTACTAGTTGTGGATCAAATCCCGTAATTCTGGCAATCATTTGTTACTTATGACAATGATCTACAGGGGTATGACATTTCTTATTTTTATATAAATAAAATATCAAAGATACACTAACAATAATAGCAATCGGTTCCAGGATGCGCAGTTGGTAGCTACTTCTAGAAGAAATAAGTATTCTATTTTTAACTTGTAAAAAAAGTGAGGGCTCCAAGATGAATTATTTCAGTTTTGACAAAAACATGCCTTCAACAACTTCATGTGTAACTGCAAGGGTACTGGCTGTGTTGTTTTAATTTTTGTAATACAACCAAAGAGCATACCAATGGATGCACAAACAACAAACAGAACTATCTAGCATTAAGATTATGAATGGGTCTGTTATCTCCCCTGCTCAGGTACAAACTAGCATAGGACACATGTTCTGCGTCTAGCATTATTCTGCCCACCGAAAGAAACATTTATAATATAATATAATGATTATATAACTAAAGACAATGATGAATGCACTACCAACAGGGAGGGTTTTCAAACAGCTTTCTCAGTTGCTACATGCCATCCAAGTTAATGAAGGACAGAGTCATAAATTAGCACAGCTTGTTTAGGAACTTTACAGTCAGATGAATTTCCTGTGTGAAGTTCAGTAAACTAAAAAGGCATCAAAGCATTGCTAGGAGAAATGGTCACCTGCAACTGTTTATTCCAAAACAGATAATTTCTTCAGACCCACAGCTTGCAGTATGTGCCAATACCTGCAAAACACAGGCTCCTCTGAAGACAGTGCCTATTGACACTGTGCGCTCCCCTCATGGATATCAAATTGTTTGGTGGCAGATGACAGAAAAAAATGTGACTCTAGCAATCATCAAAACCTTTTGCTACGTTATTGAAAGACTTCAAACAAGACGAAAAGGAGAATGGATAAGAACAGCTTTGCAAAAACAGTATCACAAAGAATTTCCATAGCAGGCAGTAATGATTATTATCCCATGAGGAACTGCCCCTGGAGAACTCTGGGGAGAATGATTAATAGGAACAACTCTGCAGGAGAAAGTGTCAGGAACTGGGATCAGTTCTGGGCTATTAGATATTCTGAGAATTACATTATTAAGAAGATGTCTTCAATCCAATTTCAGGTATCTGTTATGACTCTTATGACGATCACCAGGAAAATGAGACTTGCTAAAGGATATCAGAAATAAATAGCAGCTAGCTATGATGCGCTGCTTCTCAGTGTTGTGACAGTTCTCAGGTGTAGTTTGTTATTTGCCGGAGGAAGTCTGTGTCAGAGTAAGTAAGTGGATTTTCATACTTCTAGGACTCTATAAGAATTATAAGCCTCAGAAAAAAACTTGGGCAGTCACAAGCTATCTGTTAGATTTTTAATATGAATTCAGAGAAAACATTATTTGTGTAGTTGAAGAGCTAGTATTACAGTGCTGTTAACAGCTTTTAGTACTGAAGTCAGACTTGGTGCTGAAATGAAGGTAATCATTTTTGTTTGTGCTGGAAGATGCTAATGAACATCGCAATATTTGTTAGGTGGATGTCCTCAACTAACAGACGAAGAACAAAGAACAGGGTCTGAACCAGACACCTGTACATGCATCGGTGGGTACAGCCTATCCCTGGAAACTGTTTTGTTAAACAGCTGCAAGTAGAAATGAAAAGGGGTTTTTCAGTCTCTGGTTGGGTCCCAAAATTAAGCTGATGTCAGCAAATTTCTAGCTGAGGATGCAAGAGTTTTATCACTATCTTATTTCACTAATTTATTCATCTTCCTGTGAGATACTAACCCTAGCTAGCCAACATAATTTTCCCTTATGCAAAACCTCTCTCTTCCCCCTCGCCCTCTTCTTAAGAGTGAGAAAAAAAGAGTAAGGATTATGTATAAATCTGTCCTGTGTTGCAATCAGTGATGTTTTCGGTAGCTATAGATCAAGGTACTTGTGACTTATATGTTTCAGAAAGTGCTGGATTTTGAAATGCAACACAATCCAGTATACATTTCCTTCACACATTTTATTCTGGAAGCAGTTGATACACCATCTATCCGCTGGGCTTTTAAAGTGTGCCCTGCCACCATGTCCAAATGGCTGGGATCAGAGTAGACTAGAACAGTGCAAATTTAATACCTTTTTGTTTTTTGCAAATGCATCACTGGAACCAATGGCCTTAAATGTGCTATTCTTTCATGAACATTTGATATCAAATAATGGCAGAGTTATCATCTAGGCATTTTGTCCAGCTGTGTAATGCGAATTACCATATTTGAACTGGGTACAGGTATGAGGATGAACAAGTTCAGAAGGAGAGGTAGATGCCAATTCTCTAAAACCTGCCCAGCAGGAAGGCAAGGTGGGTTTTTGAGTGCCAGTTAACACACACATGCACATGTTCCATACAGTTCAAAGAAACTAAAAAAAAAATAAAAATAATTGTCTACTTATCACTCCTCTCCTCGGTTTTTAACAGATCCGCCCTCCATCAGCATCCAGTCATGCCACCTCACTCTATGACAGTAGATATTTTGATTTAATTACTTCCCTTCGCCAGAAGTGAGTGTGGCTTAATCCATTCTGAGAACCTTCAAAACTATAACTGCAGTTACATTTACAGAAACATTGCAGCTTTACAGAAAAGGAATTTTAAAGATTTTACTGTTTCCAGAACTGTCATTCGAGAATAAGATGAGATGACGTTTAGGCTACTTCAGTTCTTAGGGAGATTTTAATTCTAAACTTTGTGAAATGTTAATATACCCCTACCCTCGGATAAAATAAAGTACTTTCTCCCTCCCATAAACTAAAATATATAAATGTATAAAAGGCACCAAAGTCTTATACTAAGTAACAACAGCCACCATCCATTCCCCCAGTAAAACACAGAATGTTAAGAATGGTTAGGACACATCATCCTTATTCCCACAGGGTGTGGCAAGAAGACGGAGGCTCTTATCAAGACAATGCCATGAAAAATACTGGAAAGAATTCTCATTTATAACAGTTTGATCTCCTCCTCACAGGTGTCTGAAATTATTCAAGCTCTGAGGACACACAGTAATGCATTTGCTATTCTTGGAATGGTATCTCAATATCCTGCAAAAGAATTTGCTGCAACATCAGCTCAAAACTTGCACCAAAACTGGCTCTCAAAGCATCTGAATGAAAACAAAGGTGCACAGGACTAGTAGGTGAAGAAATATTTGAAAAGGCACATAAATAAACTCTGAGCAGGGAAAGAATTTGACTTTCATAAAGAGAGAAAATAAAAGAACAAATAGATACATGCAGGCATGATCACAAATAATACAAAGGTACTGTACCAACCTAGCATATTAAAATGGTATAAATCAAAACCAATAAACATTTTCTTTTAGAAATACTGCATACTTACAGTTTGAGATTTCTTCTTTTTCTTTTTTATTGCCCTGAAAAAACCTTGCTTTTCTTTCTCCTTGAGCTGTTCTGAATGACTGTTAAGATTCTCAGGACTTTTCCTAAACATGAAATAAGGTATTGTAAGAGAGATTTTATTTTGATATTATGTAAATTCTGTGTCATAATGAGATCTTATGCCAAATAATGCAAATTATTGATTAAAGCAAAAAGATTCTTAACATTTTAGCATTCATTGGTTCAAGGGTTGCTATACAAATGCTAGACAAATAGTCTTATTAAATGGGATAGGAGGAACACAGTGTTGGGGTAAAATGATTAGCTCAAACCAGTGAATAGTTATTTAGGGAAAAGGAAAGCATGCGTGTCTTTTGTGTGGTTTTATTTAAGCCAGAATTTAATATTCAATCCAAAATATCACACATAAAGTCTTTTAGAAAGATGAAAATCATATATGAGAGAACATACAAATGGCGATGAGGTATAAAAGCACAGGTCCAGTTTATC
The DNA here is from genome assembly GCA_002844005.1 of Limosa lapponica baueri. Taxonomy (NCBI): domain Eukaryota; kingdom Metazoa; phylum Chordata; class Aves; order Charadriiformes; family Scolopacidae; genus Limosa; species Limosa lapponica. The sequence continues at coordinate 873,007 of KZ505794.1, read as the reverse complement.
CACTGCTTGCTGGAGAGCCAGGAGTTGCAAAGTTCACCAGAGAGAACCAATTTCAATCAACTTCCTGACCTTTGCTGACATGGTTCCAAATGTATCACCAGGGAATCTGGGGATCTACTGTTGTCCATTTGAACTTAAACACTTCAGTTAGTTTGTTATGCTTGGGTGAGACAGTGCTGGCAAAAGAAGATGACCCGAAAGTGGAATAGGTGACTTGCCTGAAGACTGAATTTCCACCTTGTAACTTGTCTACACAGCTGAATTAACTACAGCTGACAAATAACATTTTACTTTAATTATACACAGTAAACTAGGTACGTAAAGTACTGATATGGGATAAAAAGATGGTTTATGTAGGACATTGGTGAGACATAACAATGTAGTTCTAGTGGCCTTTAGAATAGTTTGAGAATTGGAAATGATGCAGGAAAGTGTCACAGAAATAACTGCAGAGAAAGAATGTCCTACATTAAAAGAGTCAGAGATTTCTATCTCTTTAGTATGTTAAAAAACAGCCAAACCAGCCCCAACATTTTGTTTCCTTGATTGTGGCGCACAAGTACTTATCCAGGAATAAATTACAGGCTACTGGAAAGGTCTTTAAAGTGAAGGGCAAAGACTTAACAAGAACAAGTAGGTGGACAATGAAACCAGAGACGTCTTATTAGAAATAAGGCACTGATTTCAGCAACTGGAATCATTAACTGCCAGAACAAATTCCTTAATGAAAGTGGATTTCCCATCTTTGACATTTCAAATCAGGACCACATGCTCTTCTGGGAGATACACATTAGTCGGGTATGTTACTGAGCCTGGAGCCCAGAGAACGGCTGACGTTTTAGGGCAACAAACATACAGAAAAATCATACTGGGCAATTTAATAGTCCTTTTTCAGTCTTAAGTTGTACGAAAACAATAATTAAATTATTCCATTGTCTAGATGAAAACCTGAAGGAAAGCCACAGTTCTAAGGATTCTGTATGACGAACAGGAGCAGCTTTTCTTGGAGTAACTGTAATGTAGCAACACTTAGCTGTCTGCTATACTTATCTTTGGCTTCTAATTCTGGCTTTAAATGTTATGCTATCAGCTGGTGATTCAGCTGCTACTACATGCCAAGCTGATATTTTTTCCCAAGCAAATGTGAAACACATAACTGGGGTAGGAATCACTGGAGTCATCCTCCTTATTGATTAGCATCTTTACTTGATAGGTGGTTTCATCAATTCCTCAACTGCAGGAACACAAAACCACCTCAAGCTTGAAATGCTACCTGGTCCTAAGTAGAAATGCATGCAGTGTTTAAATGCTGTAATAAAGTACAATTGTCAATTAAGAGAATGAGCTTAGAAAAAGATTTATAGGCAGAGAGGGTGGTGGAAATTTTCCTAATGTAGATTTTTGAAACTTAGATCTAGGGAACATGTTCAGGTGCACAACAACATAGATTTAATGTGAAAATTACAATGCTACAGGAAAGAAAAATCTTTAGTTTAATATAATAATTAGATTTATAAGACATATTTTAAATATACTGGATTGCTAAGGATTCCTGTTCCTGTCACATCCCTGTATTTGGTACCACTGCGTAACAGCAGTGGCAGTCTTGTATTAATCACTTAAAGCACCAAGGGGAAAGCCCAAGGTAAAGACTGCTGACAGCTTTACAGATTCAGTGAACTCATGAGACTGACTTAACCCAGACAAAACACCTACCAAATTATTCTACTAAATGATTTTTACTTAATTTGTTAAAACACTTGGAGGAAACCACGCTCCCCAAGTATCCTGCTTGTACTCTGAACGTCCTGAGAATGGGGCTGAGAATCTTCCCAGCTTTCCCCAAAGGAGCTACTGTGCATCCATATCTGCAAACATACACCAAACCACAGCCTAGGTACAAATTACCAACCCAGCGACTATGCTACCCGCTGAGGAACCAGCATCAGATCATAAGGAAGTTCCCCATGTGGTTACTCTACATTTTCCTTTAAAATTTTTCAATGTCTGGCTACGGCTTTTTTGTTCCAAAGTCTATTCCAAAATGGAGATGCTGGATTTTTAAAGGTGAACTTAATCTTCAAAATAGAGCTTGGGACCATTTTTGCCAGATTTTTAGACAGAGATTCACTCACGTGTAAATTCTTTTCTTTGGCCCAGTGAACCTGGACGAGAAAACTGCTCTCTACAGCAGATGAGCAGAGAGGGGAGAAGTGAAATTCTGTATCATCATTTCCTCTTTATGACTATAGTGACCAGACAGAGAATAAAAATGAGGGGCTGAGAACTCTGCTCATTTTCAATTGCTGCTTACCCAAAAGCCAGTGGTTTTATACCGACTGGTTTATGTCATTAACTCCTATGACTCATATTGCAGTACAGTTGTCTGAAAAAGCATTGACCTTGAAAAGCAACTGCTTCAAAACACATGCTCATTATGTGAAGAGAGTGAACATATATAGCATTATAGCAGGAAGCTTCAACACCAGGATTTTGTACTGAGTAAAAATAGAGCAGAACATTTTGATCGATGAAATGAAACACTGGGATATTTTAGGCATCCCGAAAGATGATTTTCAGACAATGGACTGTACAGGAAAGAATTAGGATTATCAGAAAAAAATCTGTAAGGTATAGTTACTCAATACTGAACTCTTACAATGCCACTGCAAGTATCTTGGTATTTTGCATAAAGCTCCCAGCTCTTGAAAGCAAACGGTTACACTAGAATCTGTTACGCAGCATCTCTATTACTAGCAAGTAAGACGAGCCCTAGAGAAGAGCCCCCACTCAGAGAGCTCACCCTCAAGCAGCAACCAGAGGCAAAACATGTTGTTCTTTGTTATTTTATCTTTGTGTGCCTTTTGCATGTTTAGGACACAAAACGGAGATCACATCGTTTTTTCTGGTCTGAGACATTTGGAAAAGGCATCGGTATAAACAAGAATTCTGTGATTTATCACTAGCATTTATTGCCCCCAGGCAGAAGAGGTATCCAACTTCCCGCAGGTACAATGAGGCGCAGCAGCAAACATGCATGAGGCAAGCAAACTCATGCGCTTTAATATTAACTAAAAAGAATAAATATGAAGCATGCTGCATTCATGCTGCCATAGAGAGACTTGTATTGCAGACAGCTCTTTTGGGGAGGCAGTGCCTCATGCTTGTTCCAGTTATTCTTCAGCAACCCTAATCTCAGCAGGCAGCCTGGCTTGGAAATCCTCTTTAACTGCCAGCATACTACTCTCTTTACTGAACTGCTCACAATTACACAAGTAAGGATTTTTGTCTAATGAAGGAGTTACTGAAGTGTCTGAAGTTTTCTTCAGAAGATAAAGAAACATGAATTCTCCAAGTTAGCGCTTGGTTTTGCTTAAAGTAAAAACCTTGGCAGTTATAGAGTTACCATAAACAAAGGCAAGAAAATGTCAGAAATCAGTGAAGCACCTCAAATAGATGGTTTACTTAAGGTAAGAATCTCAACCCCACAAACTGAAGCCCATGGTAAAACTTCTTGGTCTAAGCCTGGCACTGAAAGCTTAAAAATCAGAGATCAAATCTGAACTTTGTTTGGAGCTGCAAGTATCATTTTTCTCATGTGGAAAAGGAGTATCTATTAACCGGAATAAACCCCAGATCTATTATTTTATATACAGAATACCTCCCAGAAGCCACGAAAGCCACTAGATCGCCTGAGGTTATGGCATCACTAAAAAAAAAGTATACACATATGTATGTGTCAGGGGGCACACACGGAGATAATGTGTATATACACAAATACATTTTACACCCACTCCCCTCTTCTCCCACCCCGGTATCATTCAACATCAGTAACAATAAGAATTTGGAAGTGGTTGGTTTAATAAACTTATAAAGCATATACTTCAGTAGGCTTATTTTTTTGGACAGAATATTGATGACTACAAATTCTGGAAAGCTTCCTTGCAAATGACATTAGACTGTATCATCTAATTTTTAGTACAAAACAAAAACACTGATGGCTGGGGAAGGGTCAAGGAAGATGGTAGAGAGGCTCAGATGTTGCCAAACAGATGAATAAAGCAAACACATTGGATGACAATGCATATGCCAGTGTCTTGTGCAGGAAATGTCAGTGAGAAAGCTACACCATAAGGAAAGTGAACATTTTCAAGCCGTGCAGAGCTTGCTTCCCAAAGCCTCAACCAGTGTAACACACACAGGTAATTTTTAAGCTTTCAAGTCACAAATTTGTAATTTCCTGACTTTTTTTTTTACAAATTCAAGAATTCTGTGATGGAACGGGAAAGTATTTACTTTGCAATGCAGCAACAGTTGTACTGCACACACAGCTGAACAAGCTTTAAACCAGCTTTCTCAGATAATGTTCCTGAAACTAGAAGGTTACCAGTAAGTGTGACTACATTGTAACACCGAAACAGCAATATGAATACCCAGTCATGTCAAGTTTACAAAACACTGTATTATTTTGGAGTCTTGAAAATTAATGGTAGATAGATAACCGTAAGCCTTTGACACTCCTAAGAATAGGATGTTCTTTTTTTGCTGTTGTTCTTGAGTTTGTGTGTGTCATATATATACATACAAAAATAATAATATCTATATTTCCTCTTTTTATTATTTTTGCAGGAATGTATGGCACATGCTAGAGAAAATATGATAAACTGTTTGTCATAGAATGAATACATTTAAATGGACATAAAAGGTCTAAACAACAAAGCTTTCCAGAAGCCCCCAGACACCTTGTAAGCAGTCAATGCAAGCACTTCCAAAACGATGCGAGATAAAGTACTGCATGTTAAAGGTTATTCCAATGATGAATTTAGAACTATAACAATGTTAAAGATAACTCGGGCCAACATTTTGACACACTGGCAGAACAAGGTTAAGCATCTTGCCTATACCTACTGCTTTTGCTCAGCTCAAGACAAAGCTTGCACAAGTGAAAGAGAATAATCTGATACTCTCGTATGAAAAAGGAAAAATCGAGCAAGTTCAAGGTCATTTACAGGGAATTAAACTCTGGCAAAGAGAAGATTTTCTAGAAGGATGAAAAATTTGCCTTTTTCCAAATCAAGTTGTCTGAAGTTCAGAAATGATCTAGTAATTTAAGAGTAAAACCTGATGACAAAAGTCGAGTTTATAACACCTTTATTTTTAGAGGCAGGGCAGTGGGGACAGAGTGAAGAAATGCACACAAAGACAAGGGAACATCTCTGACAATTCAGTCTAGCAAACATTCACAAAATCTTTGACAGAAGAAAGGCAACACAGAGCAGTAGTATGAGAGAAGCAGTATTTTACAGTAGTGGCAAGTCCAGGTGGAATACATGTCACTCGTAATTCAAGATGAATTGTCATGTACCAGTTACGTGTCAGTCAAACATCAAATATTTACTTCATCATAAAATTGATGTAAGCAGAATCACATTCCGTTAGAGCTTTCAACATTTTCATAAGCGTATACACAACTTCTATACAGAAAATTAAGTAGAGGAACATAGACTCTACATCACTCAGGAATCTGATTAAGCTCATTTATGGCACAGAACAATTTTGCAACAACATTAGACCATTGCCAGGACAACTTGCACAGAGTTAACATGTAGAGCTGGGCAGGAAACATTTCAGGAAAATAGGGAATAGGAAAAGCAAAGAGAAAGAGAAACGCATGCCAAAACAGCAGTAACTTGGTGTTGCGGGCACTGCTATTCCTCCCATTTCACAAGAAGAAATGCTTATTCTTCTGTGGGTTCTTCTCTCAAAGGAGCTGTTCCACTTTGTGAAAATATTTGAGTACATTAATTGGAGCAAAGACTTAAACCTAACCGTCTCAAAGTTAATGAAGGGCTTTATTCACTAGGCCATACTCAGCATCTCTGTGGTCCTTTCACCATTTCAACAAGATGAAACAGCTTCAAGAGAATATATTGAGGGAAACAGAGAATGCGCTCCAGAATAACCTCTAACTTCTGGTTCAGGGTGTTCACTTGTTAGATCTAAGATCTTGGTTCAAGCCTCTGGTTAAAATAACGAAGAACAAAGGCCCTGCACTCGAGTTCCTCACATTCCAAAAAATAATGCTGACCCCAGAATATTTGTTATTTTGAGTATATCTCTGGTTTTGACTGGCAATTCCATCCTGGAGCTGAAGAATCTTCCCAAGAAACAGTTAGTGGATATCAGTCTGTTCCTTTGAAAAGTTTTGGTTTCGATAATTTGGCATTGTAAGCAGAAAAATACTTGGTCAAAAAATTCCCAACCAGCTCTAATAACATATGCTATTATTTCAGTTCAGAGTTAAAATAACATTACATGTTTCTTTGCAGTGACCACATAATAAAAGGTAATATATTGCTGAATGATATATAAAGCAAAACACGATTCCAGTTGGCTTATGTCATATGCAAGATAGAAAGATTCAGAGATGAACGACAACAAAATAGGGTTCAACAGTAAGAATAAATACCTTCTTTAGCCACATAAGTCACAACATAAGTACCACCTTTTTACATAAATGACCGGATTCCTCAGCTAACTTCCACAAAATGGATGTAGATGGAGCTACTGAAGGACAGGAAGCAGACTCTAGTGAATCAGAGCAGGTGACAAGGGTTCTGGAGTAAACATTTTCTATTACTGACAAGGGTATATAACCTGAACACAAGCTGAAATACCGGTTGTTTTCCTTCCCCACCCCCTCCACCCTCTTGCATTTTTAAGCAGATAATTCATAGGTTGTTCATGTGAAAACACATTAAATCAACAAACCACTGAAACAGTTCTTCAGATAGCATGATTTTATCGCACTTTCAGAGAGCAGTGTTTCAGATAGTGGTACGAAGCATAGTTGAAATGATGTGAATACATACAGTTCATTCCTCGCACCAATCCTTTGAAGCTCCATTTGCTAATTTTTATTCAGTGTGCTTTATTGTGGTTGAACAAAGTAGAAGATTAAGAGTATTTTAGAGCTGACAGCTCTCAGAGCAACAAAATTAAGGTATTTCCCTTTAAGTCCTGCAAAGCTATGCATATGCTGTCATTCTATTAGCATAATTACAGTTAATTGTTCTATGTTATATAATGGAGCCATGTGATGTTTTTAATCTTTTAAGATCAATATACACCATTAAAATGTTGCTTAGTCCATTTTCCCATAGAATGTACTCATCTCCTTCTGTGATGCATAAGCAAAAAGAGCAGCAGTCCCCACTGCAGGGCGAATATTATATTCTTCATTAAAACAGTCCTATGTTATATATGGAAACATGCATTTTGATACTTTTTCCATTTGTCTGACAATTCATGCTTCTGGAATCCACAGATGAAGCTAGGGCCTTCCTATCCATACTACATGCACAAAAGCACTTTGTATTATCTTTAACCAAAGACTAATAGCGGAAAAAAAAAATAATCAGGGAAGCCTGGACAAAAGTATATAAACTTTAATGCATTCAGTGTGATGGTGAAATGAAGTATTTCTTGTTGCTCAAAAGAGGACAGCAAACATGCAATGCTATGTCAGTATAGACAGAGGAAGCAATTAAGCACGTATAGACAATTGCAAATTTTGAAAAAAAAAAAAGGTGGATTTTTTTTCCCTCCTGTTAAAAATCCTTTTGTTTTTCCTGCCATTCTCTACACATCTGTGTAAATAACAACTCACCAGGTGTCAAAGGTGGTTTGCCTCTTTGAGTGGTTTGCCACCGTGCTGCTGTCTGCTGGTAACACAGAGGCTCTGTTTGACACATTATTTTCTATGTACGTACTCTCTGGACGCGGAGATGGAACTGAACAGAGAAACAGCAAACAATGTATAACGACCTCTACCAAAAATCACATCTTTCAGTTGTCTGCTTCCTTTCTACCTCTGTTACAGAAACAAGACAGTGAAGACACAGTTGTACTTTATGTATGACTGAAAACCCCATACTTTTTTTACAGTTTGGAAAGCTGTTGTTTTGCGATACTTGCAAGGTAGTATTAGTTGTAAAATGAGACCATCATCAGAACTTGGGTAAGTTGTTATTAGATTTGACAACACTGTAGGGAGCCACAAGTGCAATCGATATTTAAAAACAGGAAACAGAATAAAAGGTTAGAATACTGTTATTAAAGACAAAAACCACTACATTTTACACTTTCTCTTCAATTAGACCTTAACAAAAATACTACCCATCGTGAAAAAAGTTACTTTGGATTTTAATATAACTAAAAGTAAGCTATTACTCCCTAAAAATGAAAGGATCAAAGTCAGATATTATATATTTTTCAAACAGACATACTGTGTTTTTCAAAATAGGTTATACATGCCTAGAACATAAATTTATTAGAATTATGAAGATCACCAGAAATACCTACACAGGATTAAAAATTGATCAGACACCAGTTGCAGCATTACTGCAGCATCACACTATACTATTTATCAAAATTTAATCTGTAAGGTTTTGTTCAAGCTGTAGTAGAAAAGTACATGCTAATAACCTTTGTGTTAAGTCAGAATTTAAGAATTATATTAATATGAATTTACTTTTTCATAGTAACTTTCTCTTTCAATAGCTTTTGTATATACTATTATCTGTATATTATTTAAATACAGTATCATTTTTCAAATGCAATGATTAAGTCTGTGAACTAAAATATATTAGTTTCATAGATATAATTAAAGAGGAAGAAACCTCTAGCTTATAATAAGGAACTGAATGCAACCCCAGACCTACAGTTTCCTTAGCATGTGGCTTATGGAAAGTCATTCTTCCTTGGAAATTCTGTTTTACTACATATAAAAAAGAAGGATAATCCTTGTCTAATTTTACAATTGTTTTAAGGATTAATAAAAGCAATTCAGGATTGACGATTCTTAAGTATTCTCTATTGCACATGCTACAAAACCTTACACTCAAAAGCTGCTCAAAACAGTACAAGCTTCAATATTGCTCACAGGTTTTAATATTTCAATGGGACACTTGCAAGGATTGGTAGATTTTAACATGTCTAAATCAGGTCATCAGCCAACTAAACAACCTGAAGAGGATCAGAGGGAGATTTGTGACTCTACTGAAGGTTATTAGGTGACTCATAATCGAATTTTAGCTGATTGGGACTTCTTAAGGTTCAGGAGAGCCCCACAAGCCTCCTAACACTTGCAGGACAGTAATTAGCTTCTTATCATCCTTGTCTTTTTCTAAAGGATTACCCAGGTTTAGCCATGAGGCAGCTGCTCAGAAATCACCATCTTTCTTGTACCATAATAGAACAGTATCTATCTGTGTGTATATATACACACACACACATATACATACATATATATGCACACACACAGTCCTGTGTTATTACTTATTCTGAACTGGGATTATGTAAGTGTACTTTGGCTTGTAGGAAACCCTGACATTTAGTAAGCCAGAACAAAAGAAAGGAATATAGGTTTCAAGCAATGAAAAACTAGCATTAGAGTTCCATGCACCACAGTATCTGAAATAGATCAGTAAGTATGTCAATGTGTTACAAGTACAGAGGTGTTTAGATATAATGTGAGTAAGAATTTAAAATACAAATTAAAAACATTAATGACATGTTTACTCCAGTAATATTTATTTTTTTCAACTGCCCCTGATAAATTATCTTGTTCTTTATGAGGTACTGCACTGGATATACTTTCCAATCAAAGTGAGTTATCATTTGCAAATAGATAATGTGATACTAATACAGTTACTGCATACAACCTAGTAGGTCAACCCAGTCTCTGAAAGTGGGCCAACAATTCTTTTTCCAATAAACTTTTTTAGTTTTTTTATGTTAGTTCTCCGTATCCATTTCCACTACTTAATTTTTAATTTATATTCCATGTTAAAATTCTTGTTTAATTTTGAAAGATCCACCATAAAATTACCTCTGTAAAAGCTGCCAACTCTTCTCGGAACAGGGTCATTATACAGAATTCTATTTTCCTTAGTAGATGCTCCATCTTCTGTGTGTGGATCATGATATGCTCCACCCTAAACAAAAGAAGAATCAACTATTTCAAATGAAAGACTTTAAACTGATTTGCAGTTTTTAACCAACATACATAAGCAAGAAATCCGAAACTTAACCGCACACAATTTTCCTTTCATGTTATTAATAACTGCCAATATCAAATCACAGACTATGTAATTAGTAATTATTTGGGTTTTCTGCTTGCTTGCTTTTTCCAAAACAGCATTAACAAATTTTTTTCTCATAGTTGTAACTTTAATGATTTGAGCATGTTTCAGACCCTCAGATTTTTGCCATGAATGAAATGCAGTTGTAACATCTCTGCAGGAATCTTTTACTGGAGGCCTTGTTAAATTAATTTCTGATGGAATCTGGTCACTCTTCTACTGGCAAATTTTAAAAAGCAAACAGGAAATGCAGATTATTTGCAACACCAAAGCACTATCTCTTATCAGCAGTACCTAGAGGTGTCAACAGTCACAAAATTTACTGTATGCAAAACAGTAGTCTCTGAACTAAGAAATCTATAACCTAAATAGTTAAGTCAGACAGGACAGAAAAAAGAATATCAGCTCTATTACCTCTAAGTTAATCTTGTTTTTCTGAATACAGTACTTCCTGGAAGGTATTTCAAGCAAAAGCTGAAGTATGCCCTTAGAAACATCCATATGCATGTAATTTGCCACCAAATATGACTTAACTCCACTCTTAAATGAACCAGATGCTGCAATTTTTCCCACAGTACAGACTAAACAGATAAAACTCAATGTTCTCTACAAGACCCCACAGGACACTGTACTGAAACCCCTATACGAATTTAAATCTAGAATGTCCAAGAAGGACAAAGGTGAAAAAAACAAAAAATCACAAAAAAACCAACCAGAAATAAAAATTAGAATTTCAATACAGTATGTAAGTGATTTGCAAAATCTATTTTGCCTTTTATTAATGAAGATCTGGCCCCACTGTCACAGATAAAACAACCCTTGAAACTGTACCAAGACAAGAAATGGAGCTAAAGCAATGCTTTAAATCCCAGTTTGATTCTTCTAAAATTTACAAGACAAGAGGCTGAAGCATTTGATTAAAGCACTATTTGTTTAACATACCTCTTCTTTGTCAGCAGTTAAGTTACAAATATGAGACAGTAATAGCAACTCATACTTGATTTTCTTCTGCTTACTCCCTTTTGTGTATGTTTAAAATAAAAAGGACCCTTAAAACAAGTGTTTTACTGAGACTTAAAAAGCCCCAAAACTAACACTGCATGTGAATCTTTTTTCTTTCTTTTTTTTTTTAAAGCCTAGCAAACTAAGAATGGTTTTCTTTAAAATGACTTGGTAGAGCTAAAGAGAAAATCAATGAGAAACTAGAAACATGGAAAATATGAGCACCGAGAGAGAACCAGCAGAACTGAATAGAAAAAATAATAATAGGAAAACAATGACAAATCTCTGAGAACGCTTATGTTATCCCTGATTTTTTCAGTTCAGTAATCCTGAGGGAAGTTAAATTTTCTGATTTCTAATGCAGAATGTAGCAAAAAAGGCCCAACAAAAAACAGGGATAGGAAGGAGCAAAAGAATGACTTCTTTGTGACGATGCCTTTACAAGGCATAAGATTGAGAATTTAATTCTGATTTGTTACTGAAAGTAGTATAACCATACAAAAACAGCTTTGCGAATTTAGAGACTTGCCATCCACTTCAGAAGAGCATTTTTCATTTTGGACTTGTGATGGTTGAAATACAGATTTAAAAGCATTAATTGCAGGCTTAAAGTTTAGAAACGCTGACCGTAAGAGATAAAGGCAAGTTCTTAATGATTATGCATTCCAAACCAAACCAAAATGAACAAAAACATAAGCATTAAGATACACATCAACTTTTCTATTTAAAATATTGTCAGCCAATTGTCAAAAGACAATCTGCCTTTACATAATATGAAATAAAATTAAAATTACGTATCAAATTAACATCTGCTACATAATGCAGAAAAAGATCCCAGAGCTCAAGAATACAAAACAACATGAGCTTTTCTTATCAAAAACTCAAATGTTGGTGTTATTGGCCTTCTACAGTAACATTCTTCAGAACAAGTAACAGAGAGTATGAGAGAGAAAAACAACTACACAAAGGAAAAAAAGCCTGGTTTTGAAATGGAGCTGCTGTAATCCCTTCTAAGCAACTTTTTTTTTTTTTTAAATTACCTTTGTGTTTCTCCTTTTTTGAAGAGATCTCATGTGTGAATACACATAATTCTGAATGAAGGAGATGTGGTAAGTAAGAAAAAATATATTATACCTTTTTTCCCCTACTGGACTAAAGAGGCAACCACTAGCTACTTGAAAACTTTTTTATGGTACTTGTAGACCAGTATCAGGTCAGCCACACATATTTCTTACATAAATTAAGTAGGCAGAGTTTTTTAGTCTCTCACAATAAAGCATAATTTTTAGTCCTTAAATAATATTTGCAGCTCTTTGACTTTCCTCAATTTGTCAACAAATCTGAACTAGATGTTCTCTCCTTAGAGAGAACTTTATCACAAATGTACATACAGAGAAACAAACACTCATTTTTGTACTTGTTTCTGCACTGTTTTGCTCCAATCTGGATCAATGGTATAGCAACAGAAAGATTTGGGGACAAATGCAGTCATCTTTACACACCTGATGTGTAAAATATCAGATCATTCAGAAGTGTTGTAAATCAACACCAGAACTGGCCCTTTCTCTACCCATTAAATGATGCTCACATTAAAACACAACAAGGTATCTAATGACAGTAATCACTGTAAGGAGTCCATTTACGAGTGGCTTCTCCAACATAAAAGCTCTAGAATACCCTAGTTTTTTATCATACTAATCAAGAGAAATATTGCAAGTTTTTATATTCCTCTAGTAAATTATGGCATTTCAGCAATAATGTCCTGCTATAAACGAGTGAAAAGCTCACTTCAAAAATTAACATTAGCATTCATAACAGAAAGACATAAAAGAAAAGCTAAATAAAAACACACATGAGAAGGTTAATTAAGCAAAACAATATGATGAAAATTACATCAGACAATGTAATCAAAGACTAGGAACTAGTAATGAAAGTTTAACTTCAGAGATAAATTTTTCTGTTCTCACATTTCAGCACTTTAAGAAAATGGTATTCATAGTCCATTTTTAAAAATTATTTTTAAAATAGCCTCTTAGAACACAACAAATAAACAAATAACTGCAAATAAACAAACAGAAGAGAGAAAGCAGGACACCGTCCCCTATGAAGTAAAGAGAGGAAGGCAAGCCTTCCATAGGAGCAATATTTGGAACTAACCCTATTAGTATCTTCTGTACAGTCTTCTCGTGACGAGCCAACAGATCTTGTGAGTGACTTATGCTGCACCTGTGGAGATAACAGTTGCAGGCTGTTTGCTCTGGCTGCCATCCCTTGCCCTATGCTTAAGCCACCCTCTGAGCCCTTTGACCTCACTCTGTCCCGGCTCACATACATAGAGTGTCTATGAGGGCGCTGCTGTGAAGAAAAAGGACTGGTATAACCTAGACCATAGGAAAAAGATTCGTGTGGAGCAGAGAGAGAGTGGGAATGGCTTCCATCCATGTGATCTGGCAGTTTTAACTCCTCCATTGTTTTGGAGTGTCTTGTCGATGGTCTTCGGGTATCCAGGGTACCCTCACTGCGGTTATTCCTCCCGGATGGACTGAGCAAAGTTCTGTTATCACCGTGGCGGGGAGCAGTTGGACTGGTAGGAGAGTTCAAGTCCATACAGCTGGATGGAAAATACCTACTGCTGTTTGGTTCTGCAGCTTGGGCCCTGGCCTCAGAAAGGTTGCCCACGGATTTCGAGTCTGTCAAAACCCCATGGCTCTTTGACTTTGTCCGATACGAAGGACTCTTAGAAGACTGTGGGATAGTATCGATATAGCTGTGGCGACTGTGCTTATCGCCGGGTTGCAGTGTCCCAGTTTTGTTTTGAGAAGTTTCCATAAATGAGTGCCGGTTCTGCTGAGATCTAGTGTTAGACTTTAGGTACTTTGTGCCTGGACCATCAGAACTTTTGGGGTCAACGTTAAAATCAAATTCTGTTTTTGACTTTGTTTCCTTTGGGCTGAGAAGATGTGGCATGTTATTATTGGCTAGGTCCTTGTTGCCAGATCCAGGTGTGTTGCTTGATTTTTTTGCATGCATTGGACTATGTGCAGCTCCAGAAAGGTTTCCATTTAAAAAGCTTTCATTTGCTGGAAGACCCTCTTCTCTTGGCCCGCCAACCCCTAGTGTCTGGATATCCTTGCTGTTTGATCTGTGGTGTGACTGCAAAGCAGAACTTTTGCTGGCTTGATTTCTACATCAAAATGCATAAAGAAGAATTAATATACCACATTACATATTCATGTATTAATAACTTCAACAAAAGTACATTCATTTCAGAAGGGAGTTGCCATTTAAAACCACAAAATTTAACTGCATTAAGATCAAATATTGCCAACTAGGCATCAGAAGCTCTACTAAAATAACAGACGTGCAAGTGTTGGTACATTGTTGTTTCTTTCTGGTTATATCCTGATGAACAAACTCAGCTTTTGTTAACGAATTTAGCTGATAAAAAAAAAAAAGATATAAAATCCAATCATAGAAATACCAACATATATTTAGACATTTATGCATGTGTGTGAGTAAAATATGTGCACATCAATACTGTAAGCAGTACATTATGAAAATTAGCTGTATATCCATTGGAAAAAATCTTAAATACACCTGGCATATCAAAGTGAAGGTGGAACAAAAAGTATGTCAGCACTGTCAAAAAAATCTGATACAATCAATGCTCCAGGCCATCTATGTCTGATTTAGAGGGGCAGGGGAGGAGAGATGAGAGGGAAAAGAGGATATTGCGCTGGTAAAGACACCCAGATGGAGTGAGCCTGAGCTCAGTGCAGTAGAGCAAGTCCTGCAACACCAAACCCAAACCCAGGTTTACCATGGGAACTCCAGCTTTTGTGGAACTTGGCACGCTAGCTCATCCCCAAAGCTGCACCCAAAATGCTCTGCAACCAGACTGACTTGGGTGCAGAGCTACTTGGTGATGTCCTTCACCTCTACTCTACTTTCCAGCTCTCCGGGTTTTGGGATTAGGTGACTGAGATATGAGTTGATTCTGCAAACACTCAGCCTGAATTTCTTTGAGCAGGATTTATTATCTCAGGTTTTCTGGCATAAAACCAGTTCTGCTTCTGGACTTACGCTGGCACTGCAAACTAGCCATGACTGAGCAGTGCTGCAGCTGTACTTATTAGCCTTGATGGACCTAGGTTGGCTATAAAATGTTAACTTATTTCTGTATCAAATCTATGATAACGTAACTCAGATATATTAATGAGGGTTAAAGCGAGAGCTCACTGTACAGATGAGTCTGTACCTTTGTCAATCTTGTGGCTAATTACAATTGAATAATGCTAGCCATTTTTATACTTCGGATTTTTGTACTACCCACTTTCAGTGATCTAATTATGTATCCCATTACAGTTGCTAGAAATTTAGCAATTTTAATGCCAGTTTGAAATATTTTTTAGTTAAAAGGTAGCGTATTTTTTAAAAAACATAGTAATATAAACTACCTAGCAATTTTAAATAAAGCAGCTAGGCAAGCCTTTGTATTAGACAAGAAGCTTCCCGTGGTTTTCTTTTCCGACAACACATCTCTAATGGTAAAACTTCTATCTTAAATATCTATTAGGGCAGCTAAAACTTTTTGGTGTCTATTGCCCAAAAAGTATAGATTGTAAACGTCACCATCACAAAGCTTAAAATGAGGAGTAATTTTCTGAATCTCACAGAAAGAGCTAAAGAAAAACTTGTCTAGGATTAAAAGCCATTACCATTCTGCATACTTCAGAGGGCAACTCTTAGGAAAGCTTTTGTCAGAGGAATACCATGAGGCTTTTTGTACTGAAGCATTTTATCCACCAGCAAACCTAGCTGTTGATGCATTAAAATCAAGTGGCTTCTCTCAAGTTACGTGCAAGGGAGTCACTGAGCAAATACACTCTCCTTTAAGTTCAAGTAGACTAGACTTGATTAATAACTGCAACTGCAGACAAAATTCTGCTCAACCCCAATTTGGAACATGATCACCCCACACAATTTTCAGGACATTTAGCTGCTAAAAAATCTGTATGAATTTTGAACTTTCAAATATCAAAACAATGGACAGATTTGCACATGTACAGTAATGGTAGCATTCCAAAGAAAAGAGCATTCCTTTGGAATCTCAGGCATCTTCCAAGCCACAAAATTCCTACTGTTGTTCAAGAAAAAGGCTAACATTTTTTTAACATGGTTAAGCCAACTTATTTTTCCTTTGTCATATGCAGAAATGGCTTGAACGTTGCCTTTGGTTTCTTTTCAAGAAGCATTCAGCCTGATGCAGAAAGTTAGCAAAAACTTCAGCTTTAATACAGTAAAACTGTGTCTACTTCCTTGATTCAGTGAGGCAACATGGAACGGTACATATGGCTCAATGTGCCTATATTGTCAAACGATAACTTTTCTCTTCTTGTAGGTGATGTTGTATGTAAGCATGATAGCAACTCACTCATTGGCAGAGCAAATGTCAGTGATGACAGTGACATGACTACGTTTACCTGTTAGACAAGGTGTTGCTGTCTACATGGTAAGGTTTTCTCTTAGCTGACCGCGAAGGTGAGCTTCCACAGCGATCCAAGAGTCTTTGGGTTTGAAACGAAGGATGGTTCAAACATTGCTCTGTCAAATATCTATCAGCTGGATCTAACTTCAGTAAGTTCTTTGGAAAACAAATCCCAGATTTAAATGTTAGTATCTATATTTGCATTAGTAAAAATATATAGAAAATAAAGAATTGTATTGGAATAGTTTTCTAATCTCCAGAGTTTCTGTAATTAAATGTAACTACTAGAATAATTTCATGTTGCATTAAACTACATATGACACAAAATAAACAATTTTGTGTCATATATAGTATAATGCAACATGAAATTATGTTTTGTACAGAACAAAAATGCAAAACAAGAGTGTATAAGTAGAGTCAAGGCCGGGATAAAAAGGAATATAAAAGCACTGTATTATCACAAAGGATAGGCCACTTTAGAAGGCCGAAGTCCAGCTGGGCCTAAGGCAAGGACAGAATATAAAGAGTAAAAAGAAGGGGTTCTACAAGTATTCTAGTAGCGAACAGAAGCTCAGAGAAAACACGTCTGCTGCTGAACGGGGGAGCCAACTGAACGACAGATGATATGAAAAAGACTGAAATACTCAACGTCTTTTTTGCCCAAGTCATCACATGCAAAACCAGCTCTTAACTCCCAAATGCAGACTTGCAAAACAGCATGATTTGTGAAAGAGAGGGAAGGAGAGAAGCAACAAAGCAAGAGGGCCAAATGTATGTCTCTTCATTAATCTAGTCCAGAAATGCTCTCTAAATAGGGATTTATCAAGAACTCAGTTCTTCAGCTGCCATAAATTGAAGTGTGGGTTATTCACTAATCTAGTAATCAGACCTGAGGTCCCTGGGAATGCAGATAATGAGGAACAGACCAAGTGTGGACATGTGACAGACTGTCCAGCATCTGGAGAAGAGACAGGCATACAGCAAAGTATGTGCAGCATTTGTAGCATGCAACTTAACCATGAGTCTTTTCTGTTCTGTTCTTGCCGTCTTTTGCTCATTTTTTAACAACTTTCCAACTCCTGAATTAAGTAATATAAGCCAAACACAAAATATCGCCTCTGCAGAATCCCTGACCTTTCTCAACTTGTAGGGAGAAACACAGGCAGGAAAGTTGAAAACAATTATTTAAAGTGGAACGGAATTATTTGGAAACATGTGTTTCCCTAAAATTCACGTGCTTCATTTCACAACTTCGTAACTTTTAAATCACAGCAAAGGAACACAAAAGACATTGAGATATAACATAAAAATTAGGATAAAATGAAAATAAACCCTGCCCCAGCAGGTGTAACAACGGTCTGAAGAATGATCCTGAAATTTCTGTTCTCTAATATATGCTACTACAACTTGAGCTACAGCTAACTATGATGCCAGAAAAAAAATTTCTCTGAATTAGAAAATAGAGGAGAATGTATAATACCAAAACAAGTAATTATATACACCAGGGTATCTAATTTTGTGGACTCCATGAAAACAAGATAAAAGCTATGCTGACTTTCTTCATAAGGCAGGGAGATTAAATGAAAGTGATTTGAACTGGTTGTATTAAAGAAAAAAAGAGTAGAGCAAATTTGGTGAATTTCTGCTGGCTACATCAATACTGCTAAAAGCAAGTAAACACCCAAGTATACCCCCAAGGCAGACGACCTCTGGTTTCCAAGACAACTGGCGCAGACAGGCTTGGGACCACACAATTCATTTAGAGTTGATTAGCCATACCCACACTTCATATTTGCCCCAGATCGCCTTTAATTCTTAGGTGGTACCCCTGTGATTCTATACCTGATTTTTGACACTAAAACTTTTTCTTTTCAGCTTACTGTGAATGAAATAACGGGAGGATTGTACTGCAGCTTACAACAGTGATGTTTTTATAGTACATTAATAAGGACAACAATATGTGTTGCATACCCAGGAATATGCCAGAAATGCACAGCACAATACTTTACAGTGTTTGGCCACTTTGAGGGGAGCCAGCTTCTCCTGATCCTCTGTAAGAAACTATCTCAGAACCATATCCTAGTTTGGCTGTGGTTAACTACCTGAATTGTTCCAAAACAGGACTGAAGAGTAACAACATACGTGCTGCGTAGAGGTCTATAATAGCAAGCAGATTAAGGGCGCAGGTGAGGAAAAAAAAAAAAATAAAATTACTGTGTGTCTACTTTGTCTTGACAACTGTCCACATCCTCCTGCTTATCCAACAACAAATGAACAACTCAGGTTAGCCTAATACCCTGTGGATTTATCTAAACTTATTACAGGTTGAGAGTTCATACTCCAGCATTACTAAGGTAACCTGTGCATCTGAATGTATGTCAGTGTCAATGCACGTTGCTGCAATGGTGATTCTTTTGTCAGGACTATGTATTGTTTATCAAACCAGTCAAATTTGAACAGAGTCTCCAGGCATTTGCAAGGGATATTTTCCTGATTACTAGGAAATATCAAGCCTTGCTACAAACAATGGTGATATCAAAATATCTCAAGAGGAAGTTCACAAGTACTTTTAAGATGTATTATATTAGGAAACAACAAACATCTTTCCCTACATATTACAGGCAGAAAATAAAATACATTTTCCTACCTTCATAAGATCAAGCAATACACCACTTAAAATTCCCAAGTATCTTCTCTCTAAAGACTGTGGATGATTGACTGCTGGAAACTGTAAAAATAATATAGCATAAATATACTGAGAATGTAAACAAGGTCTAGATGAATACAGTGTTTCAAAAATTAGAAACTATACAGTAAATAAAGGCACGTAATTAATGGGAATCATGTGCACTGAAAATGTTCATGGTTTATGAAATGTTACGAAACATTATAATGAAACAAATAACTGTTGATGTATGATACACATCTAGTCAGCCAAAGAAAGTATTCTTGATTAGTAGGGCAGTCAAGGAACCTCTGTCAAATGAGTAATAATCAACTTAGATTTATAAATGTTTTTGTGGCATTATGATTGACAAGAGGTGGGAGGTTTAAAATAGATTAAGAAATAACATAGGTAATATATATTTAAAATAAGGATTAAAAATAGCTTTGAGAGAATTTGAGAGTGCAAATACTGTA
>KZ505794.1:833127-848840 GCA_002844005.1 Limosa lapponica baueri | reverse complement strand
ATACCAAGCTCTCTGTTTCTGCCCTGTATTGCCTACTGTATCACTGCTTGAAAAGGCAGGAGAGGAATTCTCAAGTACCCTCAAGGATCTGGTTACCTTTGTGAAAAATCTTACATACAAGAATAATCTTTCTGACTGCGAAGCAGTTACCATTCCAAGTTAAACTAGCACTACCTTCTCTTCTCTCCAGGGATTAATGACTGCGCTCTATTTCTGCATTACATTCCTTTTTCCATTGTGCTTAATAGGGGGATAGGTATACTGGGTCTGGCCGCTGGGAGAACAGAAATTATCAGAAATCTTTGTTTCAGCATTCATACAGAGAAATTTTAATTGGAGAGAAAACAGAATGCCCCTGAAAACTATTTCTTAAAAAACACAGGTGAGGAAGCAATGAAAGCATCATAAAATAAATAATTCCTGGTTTGGAGAAGTTCTGATGGGTGAGCTATGTGTGTGCAAGCAATGTTGTATGGTGGGGAGGATAGCACCTGGTATTTTAAACTGCTAATGACAAAAGAAGCGAGGTTAACAATGAAGAAGTATAAGGAATTAATCAGAAACAAAACTTAGTGGTGTGAGTGTTACACCAGCATGGGCTATACCAGCTTTTCTTGAGACTACATACAAGTGTATTTACTGGAAGAAGAGGCAATATGGATACTCTAGTCAGGAGAGATCATGGGCTTGAGGATGGTTTGTAAGAAATACAGGACAGAAAAATCGGAATGTAGAGAATGGCAGTTTGTATAATAAGAAGAGAGTGGTAGACTACTGCAACATTCAATCTAAAGGCAGGAACACTGAAGAAACACAGAATCCTTTTGGACAGTTTCTGATTTTCACCCTAAGGTTCTGTTTCCCAACAAGCTTTTTAGCTGCCTACCTCAACTGTGCAAAAGCTAACGCGTTACATACTTTCAGCTTTTCACTGTTCCTACTACAGACCAAAGCAACTCCTTTTCTGTATGCCTGAGTTCTTCCTTGGTGACTTTGTCTTGTAAACGTCCAACTTATTCCAAGAATCTCTTTTGGATGTTTATGTTTTGAGCAGAATGACTGGAGAATTCTCCTCATGTCAAAGAAAAAGTATATAAAAAGAATAAAGACTGGAACAAAAACTAAACTGAAAACATATTTCACTGAGTCTCTTCTTTTTGAAACTTGTAATCCAACAACTCAACTTCTCCTTCAAGAGATTTTTAAGTTACAGCTGGCTTGCCTATTTCTGGAATAAGACAGCACCAGGAGTTGCAGGTGACAAATCCTATCCTATATCTGTTCCCTTCCCTCCTTCCTTATGCTGATGATTAAAGATTTTTAGAGAGAGAACACCCTCAGACTAAAGAAAAAAAATCTGACTTTTCCCCATGGATTACTCATGATTAGTTACTTCACTTTATGGGAGGATGCTTGGTCAGAGGACCCTGTCGCCCTTGTGATGATTTAGTTAGGTGCAGGTGAGAAAGTGTTTCTAGCTGGACAATAGCCTGAATGAAACTACAGGCCCACTGAGATGCCTAGTGCAAGTAGCATACAGTAGCTAGGAAAACTGAAGTAGGACACCAAAATTTCAAGAACCGTTTGCTTTTCAGAATCTGTCGTGAGACTGCAGTTCTTTCACAAACAATCATCACAAAATCAGTTTGCCCCATTAGAATAGACTGCAGACAAGGAATCACCAGTGGCAAAGCAGAGCATGCCAAAACTCCTGAAGTACTACTACCACAATAGCTCTGTGGGTTCATAATTCCCTCACTAATCTTGCATAGTGTCTACTTGTGGATTTGCTTAGAGACTCAATGTTCATCCTTTCTGTGATGCTGCTAGTCCAACCCACACATTAGGTCAGGTCTGAGAGCCAAGGAAGGACTAGTTTTTCTCCACTCTGCAAAAGGCAGCACAGACGAGAATGGACTCCAGAGCCAAGGATTTGCTCTTAAGATATTCTGTGCCTGTACTGAAAAACTGAGGCTCCGCAAGCAAAACAGTTTATGAGAGTGCAACTAGAAAACCTACCCCTTTATTATGACAGAAAAACAAGCACATCTTTATCTGCAACCCCTTTAATAGGCATGTTTCTCCACTGAAATGTGAAATGGGGAAAAGGCTGCTGGAGGCTGGGGCACTGGAGAACAATCTAGGGTTACAACTGAGGAATGGGCTAAAACTCCTTTGAGCCAGGGACCATTACCTTTCCTTGCTCACAAGAACAAAGGAAGATGAACAACAGTTTAAGAAGTTTCCACTATTTCCTTCATAGTCAAACAGAAACAAATAATAAAACACCCATTTCTTAAGACAGTGGCAGAGTAAATGGCAACTTTTTTGTTTGAAAAGGCATCCTCAAGGCTCCTATTCTGTTGCTTATCGGGATCAGTCTCATCAGATCACAACAGGCAACAACAGGCAAGACTGATGTGGCTGGACAAATGAAATAACTCCTACAGGACTGAGAGACCACAAATCAGAAATACTATAGTCTATTCCTGCACAAATTAGATTCTTCAAAACATGTTTTCATCTAGTAATTTAGTATGCCTTATAATCTTCTGGCTTTTAGCAATATTTTGTCATCAAAGGGTACAGAGTATTCCACTAACAGTTACCTGAGGCTCTCCAAAGTGAGTAGATTTTGGATGTTTTGTGAATAATTAGGCAGTGATTTCTTTCCTCTCCTGAAATGTTAAGTCTTGAACTCTACTGCAAAACAGAAACCTCTCTGGGACACATTTTAAAAATTGAGAAAGTAAAACTGTATTTGTTAAAATGTATGTATTTAATAATCCTGCAAAGACTTTTGAATATTCGATGCTGGTAAACTCAGGGGAAGGGGGAATGGGTAAGACGAGTGTCTGGGAAATAGAATAGGATTGCCAAGAAACAGACATCAGTTTATGCCAGAAAAACTTGGCATTAAAAACATACACCAGCAAAGTTGAAGTCATATGCATTAAATACATGTACCCCCTCCCTTTCTCTACAAGCTAGTCAAATTTAGTCAATTACAAACGGACGTGACTCCTGCTAAATTTCCTTTGGTAACGAAACAGTTTCGAAAACAGCATGTCAGACTAATACTACGTCTGTCAAGCTTTTCATGTCCTTCCTCTTAAATCCTCATTACTACTACAGACAAAGACTAAAATGTTATGTTACTAAAAAGGCAACAATTGGTGCTTTCTTTCCAAGTCTTTTTTTATACTTACATATACACACGCACACTTTGCTGAAACCTTAATAATATCTGTTTACTCCAAAATATGAAAAACTGAGCTTTGAGGTTTTTAGTGGCAACTTTAACATACTATTCTGCACATAACAATGCAACTGCCTATACCAATTTGGTTAAGATTAGCGCAGCTCTGGGAATACAGGGATGACTTTATTGACAGAACAATTACTATCTAATGCCTTACCTATTCAAGAAATGTCTAGTTCAGCGATAATCAAAAGCTTCCAAGAAAGACTTGTTTCTCAGCAGCATGAAACATTTTGCTTAAAGAATCTTAGGAGTGACCAGTACTTCTTTGATTCATCTTGTGGCTACCAATTCCTTACTAATACTAACTTCTCAGTGCTTTATTAAAATGATTCATACAGCCTCCTTCAATAAATTCTTCCTGACTAGTTAAAAAGCCAGCACCACCCTTCTGAGCCACTTCAGCAGTGCTGGTAAAGGGTAGCTGGGAAACAAAACCAAATCACAGTTTTGATCCAAAGGATGAAGAGAAAAAGGAGTGTAGCGTGGTGAAGGTTGCATTGCCATTGCTATGCAATGTTCACAAGGCTGATGGAACATTTCAGGCTACAGGACTACCATGGAAAGTTCTTTTGAAGGGAATGAGGGGTGGGAATCTGAAGTATATCTGTGATAATTCAGCTTTATATTTCAATCAGTTAAACACTGCTCAGCTCAAGACAGGTCAACATGTCAATGATTCATGCAAACTTACTGGAAATGAACAAAAATTAATGAAGACCGGGAAGCCTCTTGAAATCTTCCCTTTAAATCAACCACAGTTCTCCATCAGTAAATCTTACCAAAGGTGCTTGAAAAAATGCTAAGAATCAGTCAAGATTTATCATGGCAGCTCTACAAAATGTACTTACCCAAGCAAGAGCTCAGGTGAGCGGTACCATCTGGTAGCCACATACTCTGTATAGTTAGCATTGCTTCCTTCAGAGAGATTACGAGCAAAGCCTGTCAAAGAAAGAGTGTGGAAGATTATAATATTTTATTTTTTTAATTTAACTTTTAAATACAATATGCATATCACCACTGATTTTGGCAGTAAGAGGTTACACCTATTTAAATAGAGGCAAATTTGTTTACAACCCCTAGTGCAGAATTTCTCCAACAATTGCTTGTCTACTGAAATATAAGCTTTTATTGATACAACAGTGAAAGTCAGCAAGTCTACTTTAATGACTACTTAACTTGTGTACTCTTCTCAGAAGTCTGTGATTATTCTTAGTGCTTTGCCATAACCAAAACTAATTGATAAAAGTTATCTGTCACTATGCTATACAAGCTATTGAACCATTGCCACTAATTTTCACTGAGATGCTGTTCATGGAAGAAGATTCATAACATTAAAAACGTAACATATGCATGGGGAGTGGACCTTTCCAGTCGTTGATCCTAATTACTACAGTCTTACTGCATTCCATTTTTTAAACTGGTCAAGAAACTACGTATTATTCTCATCTAAGGACACTCCTGGCAAGGAATGAGGTCGTCTCTCCAAAACTACAAAAGGCAGGTATCTACCACAGAGCAGCCAAACTGCTTTATAGCTGCATTTGGCTCACTGCACGTGTCAGCTTCCCACCTGCTTTAGCATTGCATTTGTAACAAGGCTCTTTGTGAACTAGGATCAGAAACCACATCCAAATTAAATTCCACCTCCACATCATTTTGTTAAGAATAAAACCAAAATGTATACTTACCTGCAATTGTACCAAAACTTAACTTCTGTCCTAAGGCATAACAATTATGACCACTGACTGAGAAAAGAGTGTATACAGTGGAAAACCCAGATGTAGGAATAATTTAGACTTTTGTTTTCATCCTCCTCCATTTATAAAAAGTCAGCTGAGCACCACAGTAATGATGTTATTGGATTCTTCACGTAGAATTATGCTAGGGCAGAGGCTGGCACTGTTTTCGGAAAAGTATCGAGTGCCTTACTGTTTTCAAACAAATGTTTAATAATGAGGTGAGACAGGACAGACAGATCTCAGCAGCAAGACTCCAGATGTGTAAGCTCAAACTGAGACAAATTTTTGGGAGTGAAATGCAGAAGAAACATTTTCAAAATGCCTTCTTACTAGGATGTGGCATTAAAACTTCGTCCAAAATTCACTTCAGTGAAACTACTTTAAGTCTCTTCATTATCGCATGAGTGATGAAGAAAGAATAAAAATTCCAAAGTGTCACAGAGGTATAAAGGCATGATTTAATTTTCAGAATCAATAAGTGCTACTTAAATGCAATAGTCATGTTTCTTTATCTCTGAGTTCTTATGCAGAAGCTGCCAAAATTGCTTTTCCTACACGACTATGTTTGTAAGGTAGTAATTTCTTAAAGATTTTTTTTTCAGTATTCTGAAAGCATATGTCATTTGGCAGCTTAGTGAAGGAGCCTAGCCCCACTCAATCCTCTGGAACACTAATTTACTCCAAGTTAAGTAAAGGTTTGGATGCAGATTATTATTATTAGAATAGTGGTTTGAGAGAAAACAATGATAAATTTGTTACTGACATAGGTTACAGCTGTTACTTTTTGCAAGATACCTCTACCATCAAGATTTAGTAAACTAAAAGGCATATGTGATGAGGAATAGACATTAGGGCAAGAAGGAGGACCCTGGCAACTACAGACCAGTTAGTCTCACCTCCATCCCTGGGAAGGTAATGGAGAGACTCATTCTAGATGTCATCTCCAAACAACTTGAAGAGCAGGGGGTTATTGGAAGTGGGCAACATGGGTTTACCAAGGGTAAATCACGTTTGACCAATCTGATAGCCTTCTATGATGCCATAACTGGTTGGCTGGATGAGGGGAGGGCAGCAGATGTCATCTACCTTGACTTCAGCAAGGCTTTTGACACTGTCTCCCATAATATCCTCATTGGAAAACTAAGGAAGTGTGGGCTGGATGAGGGGACAGTGAGGTGGATTGAGAACTGGCTGTGTGACAGGACCCAAAGGGTAATGATTAATGGAACAGGTTCAAGCTGGAGGCCTGTAACCAGGGGTGTCCCCCAGGGGTCAATACTTGGTCCAGTCCTGTTCAACATATTCAACAGTGACCTGGACGAGGGGACAGAGTGTATCCTCAGCAAGTTTGCTGATGATACCAAGTTGGGTAGGGTGGCTGACACCCCGGAGGGCCGTGCTGCCATCCAGAGAGACCTGGACAGGCTGGAGAGCTGGGCAAGGAAGAACCCCATGAGGTTCAACAGGGAAAAGTGTAAGGTGCTACACCTGGGCAAGAAGAATGTCAGGCACCAATACAGGTTAGGCGTGGACCTGCTGGAGCCAAGCTCCGAAGAGAAAGATCTGGGAGTCCTGGTAGACAGCAAAATGACAATGAGCAAGCAGTGTGCTCTTGTGGCCAGGAAGGCCAACGGAATCCTGGGCTGCATAGGGAAGAGTGTGGCTAGTAGGTCAAGGGAAGTCATTCTCCCCCTCTACTCTGCACTGGTGAGGCCACAACTGGAGTATTGCATCCAGTTCTGGGCTCCCCAATTCAAGAGGGACAGGGAAATACTGGAAAGAGTCCAGCAAAGGGCAACAAAGATGATTCAAGGATTGGAACATCTCCCTTATGAAGAAAGGCTGAGAGAGCTGGGACTCTTTAGTCTGGAGAAGAGAAGGCTGAGGGGAGACCTTATCAATGCCTATAAGTATCTCAAGGGTGGGTTGAAGGAGGAGGGAGCCAGACTCTTCTCAGTGGTTCCCAGTGACAGGACGAGGGGCAACGGGCACAAGTTGGAACATAAGAGGTTCCACTCGAATATGAGAAAGAATTTCTTCACGGTGAGGGTGACAGAGCCCTGGAACAGGCTGCCCAGGGAGGTTGTGGAGTCCCCTTCTTTGGAGATTTTCAAGACCCGCCTGGATGCAGTCCTGAGTAGCGTTCTCTAAGCAATCCTGCTTCAGCAGGGGGGTTGGACTAGATGATCTATACGGTCCCTTCCAACTCTAAAAAAAAATTCAGTGAAAAATTCAGTGAAATTTCAAAGTTGTCCCAAAATAATAACAATTCTGATCTGTTCCCATAAAGCCTAATGAACATTACTGATGTTGCTGAAGAAAGGCTGGAAAGGAATTTTTTATTACATGTAACATTGGATTTGGGTAAATTTCTAACCATTACTATATTTAGAACTGCTTAGGCAGCTCTGTTTCTGTTTCAAATTACATGACCCATCTGATTAATCTTGTGAGTGAAAAATTCATTCATGTGTTTAAAGAAGAGAGGGAAGATAACCAGCAGCTACACTGAAGAAACGGGATACTCAAACTGAACAGTGGGAAGTCAGTCCCAAACAAGGCAGGGCAGGGGGAAGATGTCACATAATGCAAATAAATGCATGTGCTAATGTAATGCACAAGCCTGGCAGCTCACGAGCCCACGTGCACCAGAGCAATCAACAAGTCAAGGGTGCATACTCCTCCCCTCCAGGCCAGTCTACTGGAGCTTGGTCAGCAGCTACTATGTCCACAGATCGTCAGTAGCTAACGTAGTCTGAAAAATCAGCCCCCAACTTTACAGACTAAGCGCAGCACGGATTTGACATGGCAAGACAGAAAGAATTATCATCATGGGCTTCAGTGTCATCTATATATTGTTGGGTGCTGTAAGAAACCATTTCACGGATTCACTACTGCTCTGACTCTATGACATCATGGTGAACGATGACAGAATTATTAAGTCAAGAAAGCCTTATACCTTTCTACAGGCACAATTACTTTTCTTTTATCATGGTGCAGTTAGCTTATTGTTCCTTCCTCCAAATTGTGCTGAAGTACTGAGAAGAATTTTTTGATACAAAAATAAGAGAAGCAGGGAGAAGATTAGACCAAACTCTGAACAGTGAGAAGGAACAAATTAGAACATGAATACAGAAGGCAATTTGGGTAAGAGCAACTATGAAAGCAATAGAGTTTGCAAATGCATCATGATGCAAGGAGGGAGAACAAGCAAAATAAGAGATTTCGAGAAAGGACTTTAAACAACTTGGAACACGGTAGGAGAGGTGTCAAGGAAAAAGGCGTGAGGAAAAAAAAAGAAGATTGTCGGCTTCTTATAAAGAAATAAGGCAAATTGAAGTTAGACACAAAGTAAAGCATTCTAACATTAATGACATGTAAGTACTTAAATATGTGCCTAGGAACACTAGGAAACCTCCATTATTCAGAAGTTTAAGAATAAGCTAAGCAAACACCTGTCAAGAATGACACAGACATGCTCAATCCTTTCTTTGAGTAGGTGGAAGAACTAGAGAATTTCTTGAGGTCTTTTCCAGTCCTGTGTTTCACGATTTCTATGCTTATGCATCATACAGAGATTAAGAGATTGCTAAAACAAGTAATTTTGAAGCTCTGGTGCTGAAACAGCAAACACTCTAGTCAGAAAGCCTAACTACTTTCCAACAGTCAGATGCTTCTGCTGTAATCGGCATTTTGTACTGTTCTCTTTTTCCACTTCTATTGGCAGAAATGACACCCACACAACATGTGTCCAGGCAAGCACCACATTCAATCTCATTTTTATCTAGCACGATATGTGCAGAACACATGGCACAAGGATTATGAAGAACTATCTTGCTAGAAATTTATGAAATATTCTATCAAAACTGTTTTGTCCACCAGGCTACCCAGAAACACCGAATTACTTCAATATCTGCATTGGGATGGATGAACAGACCTTTTCTTTGCATTTGTTATCACATGAGGAATGTGGTACTGTACGTGACAAGTAATTGCGTTCCAAAATATGATTTAAGCCACGTAGGCAGACAGTATACATGAAATCACAGAATCATAGAATCATTTAGGTTGGAAAAGACCTTTAAGATCATCAAGTCCAATTGTAAACCTAGCATTGCCAAGTTACTACTAAACCATGTCCCTCAGCACTACATCTACAAGTCTTTTAAATACCTCCAGGGATGGTGATTCAACCACTTCCCTGGGCAGCCTGTTCCAGTGCTTGACAGCCCTTTTGGTGAAGAAATTTTTCCTAATATCCAATCTAAATCTCCACTGGCGCAACTTGAGGCCATTTCCTCTCATCCCATCGCTTGTTACTTGGGAAAACAGACCAACACCCAACCTTGCTACAACCTCCTTTTCATGTTAAAAATCGAATTATTACATCCTAATCTGTACATATTCAGGAAATGCTTGTGGCTAATCCTGTTCTGACAGACATTTTACAGTAATAGCTTAAGCTACTAGCAATAATGTCAATTAGCAAAAGGCTAAAAAATTAAAATTGATCCCAAATTATACGGGTTCCTTGGAATTTTAAATCCAACTAAATCTAAAACATGGATCAAAATTCAAACTAACCCACATGAACAATAAGAACAACAGAATTTCCCATAAGTTAGTTTGCAACTTCCTTGACGTTGTGCCGAGCATCATGAGTACATTGTGATTGCATGTCTTTTCCAAGAGTGAAAAGAGAATGCACCTGGAGAGTATGGCATGGACAAGCCAACGAAGCAGAACATCACTGCGCACAGAATTCACATCATCTTTATCTAGTGAGAAAACTGTTGTCCAAAATGTGATTGTACCATTTGTCCGTCTGCTTATTTTCCTGTAACATTGCTGCACAGAGGGCGTTGACACAAGTTTGCATGCACAAAGATTTGTTAGCTGGTGGCATCTGCCGACTCCCACGGTGAATGTTACTTTCAGGGGGGACATATCCCCAAAAAAACTGAGAGAGGGTGGGCAAGGGCCAGCAAAGGCTCTTCCCCGTGGCCAGGGAAGGAGGAACAGTTCCCATCAGGACCCACTCATGCCGCTATTGGCTGTTCCTGCTTGCGATGCCTTTAGCCCCAGTCAGAGCACATGTTGGTCAGGGGCAGGCATTGCCTGCTAATTGGTTGTTAATCTCTGCACAAGGCAGCAACTGCGTCCCCAGACCACCCAAAGCTGGGGCAGGGGGTGAAGGGGTGGAGAGGGAATGAGGTGTCCCCCGGGAGAGCCCTGGCTCCTCCGAACCCAGGGCAAGGCCCTCAAAATAAGCATGGGGTAAGGGAAAGATGCTGCCCAGGAGAGGGGCAACACTGCCAGGACAACCTGGGCGCAGACAGAGCC
Source organism: Limosa lapponica baueri (assembly GCA_002844005.1). Taxonomy (NCBI): domain Eukaryota; kingdom Metazoa; phylum Chordata; class Aves; order Charadriiformes; family Scolopacidae; genus Limosa; species Limosa lapponica. Next base: position 838,493 of record KZ505794.1, on the reverse strand, counting down.
GCAGCGGTGCCAACAGGAGGCCTGTGGATACCAAAAAGGTGAAGGCATCAAGGGCACCGTGCAGCAGTACCCTGGTGTTCTGTCAGAGCTGTGTGGTTCCTTACACTGCAGAATAAATTGCCCTTAATTCAAAGCACTCATATGGACCAAATCTCCTAAGGCTTTTCCTAGAATGGTTATTGTTTCTGAATGCTTAAGCAAAAATGCCTTTAGGATTAAAAGGAATAAGCAGCACTGCAAATGAAAAATGCCTTTTTTGTGTTCCTAAAAAACTACTTCAATCTATTTTTTTAGCAGTTCTTTTCATTCAAAATTGCAGAGGTTTGAAATGGCAGCTTTCAAACTGCTCTCAGTGAAAAGTGCCCTTGGGTAGCACTGCAGAATTGATTTACCAAGCCAAACTGTAAGATTTTTAGAGAGAACAATATTTTATTCTGTGTTTATGTAGCATTTAGAATAAAAATACAGATTGTTGGAACAGTGTACACTACGCCCTGTTGTCTTCTGGGGATTACTCACATGGGCCTTGTGCTTGAGTGCTGATTCTTCAAAGCCTTAGAGCCGACACTAAACGGGTTTTAAAGAGTACACACTGTAGAATTCTCATAAGGTAAAACTCCACTGCAAGAGATTTTCTTTAAAAAGGTAAGAAGTAGGTATTTAACTTACCAAAGTCACATAGCTTCAGAACATCATTGTGGCTTATTAAGAGATTCTCTGGCTTGATATCTGGAGTATCAGAGTGAGAGAGGGGAAAAAAAACCACTGTTAGCTTCTCTTTTTAATTTTGAACTTTGTCAACAAATACTATTTCATTATAATGTATTTAGAGATATTCATGCAATCATAAACAAAGCATTGCAAAAGCCACTGCTGAAACAGCTTCCAGCAATTCAGTCTGTGAACATGCAGAATTAATTTTCTGCCTTTTGAAGTCTTTTAAAGTGTTTCCCAACAAAACATGGGAAGATAAAAGGTGCTTACAGGTATTCCTGGGCAGCAAACCAATACGCAGAATATTGCAGATTGCAAAATAATAAAATGAACTGACATTTAATTACTCAGTTAACCAATAAAATGTTAAGTGTGTTGTGCCCAACATTTTCAGTTATGATGATTCTCTTGATCACCTCTTGCCACTTGTTTAGAAAAAGTGTGCTCTCTAGTTTTAAGCCCATTTTTTTTCTTCTAATATGGATATTGCGCTATCTGAATATAGTATATTTTTCAAACTACAAAAAATAAAAAATGACAAAGTATTTTGCTTATGTTTGATCAGTCTGAAATACAAATAGCATACTGTATGAGAATTTTAAGTTACTGGAAACATTAATTAGAAGTGTTACTTGTGCAAAGCCACAAAGCAAAATCGAATTTTATTAAATCAGGATAAAAGATATAAAACTAGATAAAGTCACATGTCAAGATATGTACCCTAAGTGCTTGATGTTTAGGGGGGACAGTAAATATACAGAGCTGAACTCACAGAAGTTGGAAGGAACCGCCTTAAGCAGAAGGAAAACACAGAGGACCCAAGCTTTAACTTCTGGGTTATTTTTCTACTAATATTCTATTACCAGATTTAAAAGTGAAATGACTGAGCACTATGAAATGTCTAAAAAAATTCCTTTTCCTTTGGCAATGTTTGTACTGCAGTGTCACTTTGCTGTGCATATGATACAATCTTTATTCGTACTCCAAAGATGGTGGACAGCAAGCTTTGTATGTAGATGAACATACTTTTAAAAGAACCTGAAGTCATGCAGCAGACTTAAGACCCAGCCAAATTTACTGGTTTTTTTTTTTTCTGTTGATATAAAGCAATTGCTTATATTTATGTTAAATGCAAATTACTTCAAGCTGTAACATCTTTCCCTTTAGAAAGCAAATTCCTACCCAGGGCTTATTTCCATGTGAAGAACTACACACTTACCTCTATGAACAATATCATTCTTATGGCACCAATGAATTGCTTTAATTAGCTGGTAGATATAGCTTTTCACTTTTTCTGGTGGAACTCCATTTGGCATTTCTTCCAGCAATTCAAGCATATTCTAAATGTTTAAAAGACACATTATTTAAAAGAGTTATACTGTAGTTGCTAGAAGAAAACATGCTTTCAGCATCCTGCAGCAACATACTTAGGCCAGTGAGCCTGGCTATGCAAAATCAGTCATTTAACATTCATGGAGTATGTTTTAATCATAAGCATACTAGTAGCTGTTTCCAGGCTACAGAAAGGACACGTGAAGACAATAATCCTTAAAGGTGAACCACAAATATACCGCAACTCCTTAAAATCATCAATCCACTTATCCTAAAATTTCTAAAATTTCATTTACTTACATAGAGTTGCTTAAACAGAAACACCAGGTCAGTGTGACTGTATGAAAAGTTTAGAAGAGCGCAGCATTTTGTAAGTATCTGACTGTGCTTTAACATACCGCTTTCTTCATTGTTCAACTAGTTCTGCTGCTTTCACCTAGGAGGGCTATGATTAATCACAAACCATGTCTGTATGTGAATGGGTATAGTTACAGCAACACAAGCCTGTTAGTGCAATGAAGTAACATGAAAAACGCCTCAGAGGGGCATAAATAGGGAGTACCCCAGAGCTATGTGTCAGCTGTATTGATCTTAGACATATTTGCACTACTGTAACTATGGCCATGTTAACTGTTTTGTGGATATACCTAGACAAGAAAATAAACTGATTGTTTATACTAGTAAATTTCCTCTTTGGAAAAGGACATTTAGATTCCCATTATGCTAGCAAATGTCTCCAATTTTGCACAATCAGAAGTACAATGGAGTTTGTACTCTGAATCCTGAATGAATAATGGGCAGCAGCAGCTCACTTGAAGAGAGAAAAGTCTTATTTACTGAATAATGAAATAGAAATAAGTATTTGGCTATATTGCCTTACACAACTAATTTAATTATGGATTTGAGCATTTGTAGATTTTTCATTTGAAATAAATTTACCTTGTCTTTGACAAGCACTTTCTTTAGCTGTACAATAAAATTTTTGAGGTTTCTCTTTTAAGATATTTTAATGAACACAAATATAAAACAAAACAAATGAAGACTTTGATAATATTTGAAAACATTTTTGCAATCTGTGAATAAATACTAGAATTTATGTGCTTGAGTGTAAGTTTCCTTAGAAATACACTTCAGATCTGAGAAAAGGAATTTTCTGTTAAGGAACCATATTGATTTTAGTTAGACTCTTGTCCACATAGAAGCCTGTGGATCTGGATAAGTAAGTCAAGAAGTTAGTATTACAAATTCGAACAAGAATAGTAGCATCTACACAGTGAGACATAATCCTATATGAAGACGTTAACTAAGGAGATGATGAATAAAGGAGATTAGACTAAATGTGAATTTAAGTAATCTGGATTTGAGTATTGCAGAGCTAAGATTCCCTAGAGGACACAAGGTGCTCACCACCAGTTAAAACAAAAATTAGCCTAGTATACCACATTTAGTTTAATTCCTTCTACTCTTCCCTCATCCAAAAATATAGAAATCATCCTGGCCTTCAAACAAACTATTGTGGAAACTATTTGACATATCTGAAAATAACAAACACTCACAGACTGCAAAGTTTAACTGAAAATAAAGGTGACCATTAATACAGAAATGACATTAGGCACAGGCTATACATGATGTCTACTTTTATCGTTATATTCTTTTATTCTGATGCAAATAATGTTAGATATTGCAGCCTCATGTTTTTACCAACATTAGCAATTTTTAAAGTATACACCTTATCAGATCAATTAAATGTCTTTTACTTGTGCTGCTCTTCCAACCCACAACTACTGCGAGCTTAGCCAAGCCAACTATAATACAAAATTAAATGTAAGTTCTAAGTTGGTTTGTGATCAAAGACATTCCACGTGCCTGGAACAATTACAAGGAACATGGGTGGAACAAGTCAAGCTTTGCATGTTAAGATCTAAGTAAGATCCACCACATAAGAAGTTACTGATCTGCTGGTGGAAAACAAAACTGATTTCTACCAAACTGTGTGGAAGTATAGGTCACCTTGCATTATGCAATAAAGTTATACAACATAATAAATTGTAAACTGAGGTAAAGGAGACACAATATTTAGGGTGAGGAAACTTTACACAAGAGACAATTGTCTGAACAGGACTAGCACTCAGCTAGAACACAACGTCACATTGGCAAGATATTAAATGAAAATCTCAATCAAAGGAACAATATCTCATGAAAGCTACAGAGATACATATATTTAAGTGTGCATTTATTTTTACTATGTGTATCTGAATACCATCTAATTATTTTCACAAAGAAATGCTAAATGGTTAAAATATAGAGGGAAGGTCTACCTTTACCATGAAGGTTGCAAAAATAATGAAAGACCAATCTGTTCTAGGTTGTTTCTCCCTGGAAACAGACCAGGATGCTTGGCAGCAGTAGGCCAATCTAAGGAAATTTTGGAATTGTTTCAAATGAGGTCAGGATTGGAAATAATTGAGAGTCATCTTTGCCAAATCCCTCTAAGCAACTATTGATAGTGGCCTTGTTACAGAAATATACAAACAAATCCTATTTTTAACAAGGAAGGATGGAGAAAGTTGAAACAGGTTCCAAGGTCGAAAGTCTATGATCTTGTTTTGAAAGACTACGTCAAGATTCATTACACAATATAGCATAAGACAGTTAATCAGCTTTACAATTAAATGGACTATAGAGTCTGCATTGAATTTTTTCTGCATCTATATTCCCATCTATACAATTTGAACAAGTTTGTGTTCATATATGGAAGCATTTTTACTTTCTTTTAAAGACCAACACATGAAGTAAAAACAACAGTAAAGTTATCAGTGTTCCTTTCAACAATAAATTTCCAATTACAATAGTCCAAATTGTATTAAAGTTTATGCTGTTCCTCTTTATAGAACTTAAGCTTAAAGAGCTTAATTTCTAAAAATAAATGTAATTTTAAAGACTTTGAGTACACTGATGATTTAACTGTGACAAGGAGAGTACAAACTCAACTCACTTTTTCCACATATTCAAAAACTAAGTATAATTTTCCTCTTCTTCTGAAGGCTTCCTTCAGCTCCACTATGTTCTCCTGTTTCAAAGTGCGAAGCATTTTAAGCTCTCGTAAAGTGGTTTCTTTGACTTCTTCATTTTCTAGAGTGCAAAGTAAAAGTGACAGAGTAAAACTTTCTAAAAAACAAAACAAAACCCCCAAGCAATAAGTGTTACCCATCTTTACTTTGAACCCATAATTAAATTCTCTGTTTCTAGATATTACAGTGAAAAAGGCTTATTTTCTGGTGTGGACTCTCTCTGCTGCCTGGATGCTTCTGCACTGGAAG
>KZ505794.1:757575-795614 GCA_002844005.1 Limosa lapponica baueri | reverse complement strand
TCAAAAATCTCTTCAATGATCAAAATATTCACTTTCATCCCATACAGCATGAAATACAACTACTACAATCACTACAATCAGGATAGTTCAGAGTTTGGTAGCTTAAACATTATAAAAACTAGTGACTGTGGATTTAAAACAATTTTCCTCCCCCCAAGGAAAGAAACAAGTGAGGCACCTTTGTGCTTTAAAGTGCAGTTCTGCTACAAGGAGACCAGTAGAACTACCTTCAATAAAGATGAAAGGAAACTGAGGATCTAGTAACGTAATTATAAAGGCTATTAGTCTGCCATCCCATACATACTATTCGAGGATTGAGGTGGATCACAGCAAGGCTGAATGTGAACCCTGCAACGAGGCTTGGACCACTGGAGAGACTTCAAACAGTTTGAGAAAACTACTGATATTCATAGAATACTTCTCCCTCCGTATCCTTTCACCTTATACTACGAATTTAAGCTATAGTGGAAAAATATTTTTCCATTTCTAAACGTGGTATCTCTAATTCTATATTAGAACAGATGAGGTTCTAATTATTATTTTATTTCTCAAACTTAAAAGACTCCAAACCTCTTATTGTGAAACTTAATCGCAAAGACTTTTAATCACTTATTATGTTCACTTTTCCTCTCCTGTTTATTTCAACTGCTAGATGCATTCTTAGGTTTGTCTTTAACTAGATGTTAAGCTCTTTGATAAGGAAACTGTTTTTGCTACGTTGAAGGCCTCTGGGTGTTGTTATAAAATAAGCTGTAAAGATGTAATGTTTGAAACCATGCTATGGTACTGGTTCTTTGCATGAACAGAATTGCTGTGGTAAGATACAAGTCTTGAGGTAAATAAAAGTCTCATCAGATGACTCAGGAAAAAACTTCAAAAACATTAGGAGGCAATTTGATTCATGCCTGGGAACAGGATGTGGTAATTTATTATTTTTTTTTAATACTAAACAACACTGTTTCAATGCCAGCCTCCATAATGACTCTGAAAAATAAAATCAAGTCATAGTTTCTCTTGCAATTTCAGCCTAGTGGTTTCCATTTAATAGTTAAAAGAAAAGATACCTTAGATCTCACATAACATCGAAACTATTCTCATGAGTGAAGTATGAACATTCAAGACAAACTTCCTTAACATGCATGCAGCCTGCACCATGCTTAAAAAGTATTTTTTCTCAAAAACTTTAATATTTAAAATAAAAGCCCAATGAAAGAATGCCACAGCCCAAGTCACCATTATTATTCTGGCAAAAACATCTCTAAAGTAAATAGAAGAAGATTTTTCTACTGAAAGGCATGAGCTACCTCAAAACAAGAAACAAAAAAAGACTAGTATTTAAAACCATACGCTATAATCTAAAGTGAAGAATCATCCAGATTAGAAGGTTATGTATCAATGGAAAAATATTTAAACATAAATAGGAAATGGCAGGTGTGTGGCCTTTCTCGCAGGCAGACTGTTTCACAAGTGCCCATAATGCTTCTCTCTGGTATGCTGATGGCTTCTTGCATGGGAAATTCCCATGGCAATAAAAGCATGTCTGGATATGTAAGTGACCCAAAAGAGGACCTGAAAAACAGGTCTTGAGAAAAGTGAGATGCACCTAAACAGTAAACAATGTTGGCAGGCCTACCAAAGGAAAGGTAATAAAAAAAAAAAGCTCATAATCCTGATTTTCATCGTTCATGCATTTCTCTGTCCTTTGAGCCTTCTGGTTTAATTATAGAGTGGAGAATGTGGGGGGAGGAAAAGGGAAAAAAGAGGAAAGGCAATGCCCCTGGCAAAGGGCACAAAGAGTGGGTGAGCGAGGAGGGGAAGCTACTCCAGGGAGTCCCAGAAGAAGACAGTGAAAGGCTGGCACATGGGGAAGTTCTGGAATGAAAGAAAAGAAGAAAACAAAAATCTAAGAAGATGCTTCAGGCATGAGTAATGCGTTCATCATGAGATTTGAGATTTATATTAGCTTACAAAAAAACATACAGACTTACAGCACCCAAAAGTCAATATTTGCATAACTGACTTTCCTGTTTCTAATATATCTAGTTACTTCTTGTACAAATAGTCTTGTAACACTAAGGGAAATAGAAGTAATTTGGGAGATCTGAACACAAAAGTCTTCTCCCGGCAAACCAATATTATTTATTCCCTGTAAAAGGGAAGTAAAAAAAACCCTAAGAAAATAAGGGCTCGCAACACTAATAGGGCATACCACGTCTCAGAGGATTAAAACCAACTTCCCGAAATTCAGTTATACTTAGTGTCAGAGGCTGCTAGGGAGCTTCCGAGGTGAAAGACTCTTCAAATCAAAAAGATGCAACAGCTGACTCTTGTTTGCAGTAAGCAAGTTGTACAAAACCATATACATATAATGACAGGCCTAAATATTGGTAATCAAGAAACCGGAACTGAATAGACGCATATCGAGACATATCATCATCCACCACAGGCAGTCATCACAAAGCAGCAGCTTTGTCAACAAAGCAACTGACCCTGTGCCTAGCCCAGCACACACAACCAGAGAAGCCACTGCCCAACAGGTAGGAAGACAACGTATAAGATGACAGTTTTAACTGCACCATATGATTTCTTTTCACTAACATTCTCTTTATGCCTTTCTAACATTGGAAGAGTAACCTCCATTTTCCTTTGTAACCCAGGTAGAATGGGGGATATGCTATTTACTCAGATAAAAAGTCAGAGATAATTTTTGAAATCTTCTTTGGATGATATAATTTTCTTTGCTGCTGAAGGCTGCATACTAAACCAATTTAAATGCAAGTTTAACACTTAGGCCTCTTATGATGCTAGATATGCATTTCCTATTCCTATCTACTCATATCTCAAAAAACTTCAAGCAAACCAACCCCAACCCACCAAAACACCAACTTACAGAGCTGAATACCTGCTGTAATGTATAGGAGACATCCCTCCTGCCCCCAACTAAAAGACAACCAAGTAATGTAAGAGTTTCCATCCTGAGCTGGAATTTCAACATGGATGTTCAATGCATTTCATAGTCTATTTGAATTCATTTTTCAACTGATCAAAACACTTAGTCACTTAGAATAACTCCACTTCTCTGCTGGCATGCTCAGATTTTTTTAAAAAGCGAAATACTTTCAAGACAATTTGCACAACAGCATTTTGCAACAAATCACAGCTAAAGTGCTTTTTTCCCCACTGCAAGGTATTTACTAGACTGCAGTGATTCTCTGAGCACTTTTAAAGCTCTAAACACACCTTCTCTTGAATGCTATGAGTCAGTTTTAATGACAGTGTTATGTTCTATTGCTCTGTAGCTTATGCAAGAGAATGAATTTGCATTAAGTACCCAACTTTAGAAGCCACCCTCTCTTCTCCATTGTTAACACTGAATAATGGTAAAAAATAGGTTATATTCCCTGCATGCTTTCTTATTGTTTTAAAAGAATAAATCTAATTAGCTGCCTGCAATATAAAATGGACGTGAAATTTGTTATTGTCACCTTATGGATATGTACTACTTTTTTTTTTTTTTTTTCAGAAAGCCGGTGTACAGAAAAAATATGAAGAGTAATGACAGTTTCATATTTAGTAAAATTCCAAAATTTTAGTCAATGTTACCTGATCAGTATTATTCTTCTCCCTTACCTTACCTCTTCTTCTCTTACCTTTCTCCCTCGTCCCTTACCTCTCCCTCGCTTGCAGGAGATTTTACAAGAATACCTTTAAAATTTCATAATCTGGAAGAAAACTAATAGTTAACTTCAGGAGGAGGAAAATAAAGCAGCCCAACATGCTAATTCAAGGAAGAAAAAAAAAAAGAGGGAGTAAAAATTATCAACTGGTTTATAGATTAATTTTTTAAGACTGTCACTGCTGTCATTGGGAGGAATATACAATAGCTTTGCCTTTTTCAAGAAATTCAACAAGAAAAAGTTATAATGTGACACCTCTTGCATTCATGGGTCTTTTGGTCCAAACAATGTTTCTAATCTAAATATGCTTTTCTTTCATTTGCTTTGTCCCCTCATTCAAAATCCCTCAAACCCCCCACCTCCCTAGAACAGTACATTATACTTATGTTGGGACATCTATTTTTTTTGATGGAAAACATGATTACAATTCGCTCAGCTTGACAAAATGAGGGTTTAGCAAATTTGTTTCTAGAAACATGACTGGCAAGTTTTGTAACTGGTTCTCATGCAAACCAAGAGCGAAAATCCATCGCAAATACACCTACAAGAAGCTATACAGATATACAAAGTTAACGGGTTTTTCATCTCTACAAATATATACACACACACAGAAAATGTACATGTACATGCAACTACTTCTAATGACAGGGGAAAAACTCTTCCTTCCATTAAATTTATTTTTTAGAACTTCATTTAAATGATCACCTTTTCTATATTGAAAATGAATATGAATAAATTGGATCACCTCTTCTACTCTACCTTCTAGAAATGAATCATACATAAGCCAAAAGCTTCCTCCAAATCAAGTCTTACTCTTTTTAGCACTTTTAAACAGATCCCAAGTTGGCAAAGCAAGAAAGAGATAATTTATTTCATATTTTTAGTGTAAGTTCACAAGTTGAACTCTGTAAGAATGAAGAGTCTGATGGGTATCTTCCTTCGTGGTTGGAAGATCTGATACTAAAGGCTAAGCCATTACACTAACAAATGACACTTTTTCAGTACACAAAAAAGCACCAAGAAAACCAAGAGAAAACCAGATCCCCCACACACCTGTGTACTGGAAGACTGATACAGACAACCGCTTTCCAAAAGCTGTACGTGGAAAACACTTGTAAAATAAAGCAACACTTCAGCCTGAAGAAACGATACATTTGCAAAACTGTAAAGATAGCATCTTATGAATTACAGATATGCAGACCACACCATGATCTCCTAGAATCCGAGTAGCAGGTAAGAGATTTGCCCAGTATATTGGAGAACAATATTTAATTTTATGAGGAAACCTGTAAGGAAAATGTCAACTGTCTCCAGCACCAAAAGAGGCAATTTCTCAAAATATGAAGTCTGTCATTACTGCCTTGAGATGTGAAAGCAGATTATACTGCCATTTTTATTAATTTGCAATTAAAAACAGAGATGCAAAATCTAATACCATTCTCATCTTGTTTGGGGGTGTGAGGAGGAGGTATCAGCCCTTTTCTTTTACTTATGTAAAAGCAAGCCTTCTCCTGTGGTTTTTTTTTTTTTTCCTCCCTTTAGAAGAATTTCTTCTTATAGTACTTGAATTTGCTCCAATAACAAGCTCTCAATTCACTTCAGAAATATATTCAAGCTCTTTAAGTTCAATTAATTGGGAGTGGGGGTTGGGGGAATCCATCAGCAAATTTTCCAACTATTACAGACTTTTCTTTGGCAAGCTGAGAACTTGGCCAACTGAGAACTTAAATTATTTTGTACCCTTAGCTCCCATGGTGGTGAAATGCAATGATCTTACTTCTAATTCATACTGTAAGCAGCAGTAGCAGCTAAGCAACAGTAGAAATAGAACATGTAATGTGGTGTGGTTAACTTCAGGCATTCTGAAGCACACGCTACCATATACACCCAAAATATTTCATCCAAGATTCACAGATTTTCATGCTGTAAACCAAAGCAACTATTTTAAGTCTGCTGAAAGAAATACTGATGGACTTTTTCTAAATAAGGTTAATTTGTGTTCAGTATATAGTTTTATTAATAATGTAGTAATTTTAAAAGGGAATATCAAATGTCATTATTAGGAAGACAAATATATTTGCACCCAAAAACCTGAAGCAATGAGATTTTGTAATACTTAATTCCAAAACCAGAAGATTTATTTTCACCCACTTTTTAAACACACCATGCCATCAAAAATAGTCTTCATCCTCTTCTTTTGTAGGAGAAAAGGGGAATCCCCTGCCCAGAAACACTCTACACAGGCAAGCTCTCCTCCAAGCTGTTTGTAAGCTTGTGTCTGCTTCCTTAGCAAACATGCTGAAATGAATGTTTCATAAAAATGAAAAGGAGAAATAGTATTTAACCCCATTTCAAGCATCCGTTTCAAGCATCCAATTAAAGCAGCAAACCATTCAACTTTCAAAGTCCAAGAACTTAAGAAACTCTAAGTTTTAGTTTAAAAGTATAATAGCTTTAAAAGTATACAACAGTTAGCTGTAACAGGGGTACACTCAAGTGCCCACTAGGCAAATGTAATTCTTACAAAACCCCAGATATTATTTAATTGATGTCCTTTTAGCAGTTCTTTGTCCAATTTAAATGTATCCAGCTTAGTTTATGTAAACTGTTTGGACACAGAATGTGCCAGCTTGAATTTGGCAAGGAAAACATGCTTTTAATACGTAATGTCTGACTTATTTTCATTTCTAAACTAATTAGTTAAAAATAAGTTGTGATGCTAGATTTACACTAAACTAAAAATTAAAATTTTCCTCAGTAACATCTATACAATATTTAAAGGTATCAAGAATATTTTACAGAAGAACTACTGCTATTAGAAAACAAATCTGGCAAGTATTGAAAATACTCTTTATAGTAAGATTATGTAAACTACTTAGGAAAAGCCTACAAACTAAAGCCACCACAATATAAAGCATTAGCCACTGGTGGTATGTTCCAGTTCATTCACAGGTGTAGAACTATAGCATTCACTATCCTCACTAGCAAGCTACCTACTGGAAGAGTAAGGAGCCCAACACTCACTCTCCCCAAAGTATATGACCATGTTGATCTCAAAACACCATTTCTCCTCACTCAGAGAGCTTCAAGTACAAATAAAAAACCAACCAACCAAACAAAAAACAAACCATAAGATTACTTCTTCGATTTTTCTTGTAGATCTAATCCAAATCTGTTTGAGGTGACAACTATTTTTCATCCTCAAAAAAAATCTTCTCACAGAGTGTTACACCAACTCTGCACGTAACTCAGCAAGAGACTTGTCCTGGGTTGAGTGACACAGGGCTAACTTTTCTTCTAATGCTGGGGAAAACAGCACTTTTAGAAGACTCTAATATCTGAATTCATGAAAATATTTACTTTATAGCCAGCTAGGCTATGTGGGATTCAAGGTCTTAGTGTTTTCGAGCCCTGCCAGGTGCAGGGACGAGGAGGAGCAAGGCCTGGTCATTTGACCCAGGCTGGCCAACAGGATTATTTCATACCATGAACCTCACATTTAATATTAATTAGAAAAGTTTGCTGTGTAGTTCTCTCTCCCTTGATGGCAGTGGTCCAAAGAACCCCTTGCCCCGGTGGCCAGACCCCTGAGGCCTTCCTTTCCTCCCAAAGCCGTTGTGCTCACAGCATCCAACACTTCTTGTCCCCTGCTGGGAGTGCACGGCTTCCTACTGATATAATTGGCTGAGTATAATTCTTTTATCTCTTATATCACTATCAGGATTAATACTGGTTTTTGAGTTTTTTTGTTAATTATTTAGTTTTATTCTATTAAATCTATTCATATTTCAACCTTGTGTTTCTTTGTGTTCCCCGATTCCCCTTTTCGGGTAGGGAGGGGTCATCGGGCAATAGAATAATTGTGGAAACAACAGTAAGTTGTTATGGGTTTTCTCAAACTGTAACAAGACCACAGAGAACTGAAGAACAAAGCACAGCTGCATCACTAGAGGCTCTAATGTCTATTAAATTCCACACACAAATTAAGCCAAAACCTTGACAAGCCTTCAGTTAACACCAACCAATTTCACATAGCAACTGGAGACAACAGGAAATAAGAGCACAAGATGCTAGTCCTCACCATTGCCTTCTCTTAGAAAAGACGGGTGTCAGTTCCAACACCCTACTAGGCCTCCAACCTCCTTGTCAAAAAGATTTGCTGCAGTAAGGAAAACCAACCTCAGAAACCTAGCTCAGAGGAGCCATAAAATCTTAATATTCCTCCCAGAAAGTTACTTTAAAAGTGAAATATAAACAGAGGTTTTGGGTGGTGGGAGTACAACAGTAGTAGATTTTTACAGCACCTTTAGAGATACTGCCCAATCTAATCTCACATCATTAGGCTACAACATAAAACAATCCATCATTTCAGTTAGACAGCGATACGCATTTTCCCCACAGCAAATCAGGAAAGTCTTTCTAGTTTCCTAGTTTTGCGCACATGTAGATACAAGAAAAGGAAAGAGACCACACCAGAGATGTCAATCTGCCAAGGACATCTTCACTACGAGTAAGACAAGCATCTATGCTCACACTTGCAACCACAGTACCGAGCTTCAACCACTCACGTCATCTGAAAAGAGTAGAAAACTCAGATAAGAGCTTTTACAGCTGGAAGGAAGGAATCAACATTTGCTAAACGCTTGGCTTCCAGAAAAGCTACACCTACACCGAGCTTCTCTTTCAACAAGTAACTTAGATCAGCGTGCCTTTCAACACTCAAGTTATTTGGCATTAGTGTGTAAACCAGCTACCCTCAAATGTACAACCTTAATTAAAAATCCTCACCTTTAAAACATGTAATTCAATTCGATAACCATTCATAATGGAAGCTGAAAACACCAGCTTTCATATAAGAAAACTCTTGACACCACATAACTTGTCAGACAGTAGAAGCAAAAATGCAAGAAGCTCTAGATACATCAACCAAGTGTCAGCAGCCAGAAACACCCCCCTTGTCATACATATACACTATATGATTTTACATATGTCTATAATTCTAAAAATATATACATACTATATAGTATACATAGTTATAAAGAAAAATAATAGGAGAGAATATATAAGGAAGCATTTATCTGGATGACATATCAATAACCACACCCAGCCTGTGGAAAAAAAACTGGTTTCCAGAAGTGAGCTGCAGAGCTATGAAGGAGAAGGTGCACCAGATTAGAATCACAGAATAACTCTGGCTGGAAGCAACCAGAGGAGATGCCTGGGCTGCTCTTGCTCAAAGCAGGACAAAGGCATTCAATCAGGTTGCTCAGGACTTAGTCTACAATCCTTCTTAGGGTTGCAGAACTTTTCTAACAAGACAAGCTAGAATAACATGATGACAGCAGTGCTTCGACTATAGCATCTGAAGCAAAAAAAAAAAAAAAAAAAAAATCCTGTACCACATTTACAGCCAAATCAGTAAAAACAATAAAACAACCTACACAAAACCCAAACCAAATCAACAGATTTAAGAGTTCAAGGATGAACAGATAATTATTCAACAGTTTCAAGGGAGCTTCTATACTGAATATTCTTGTATTCACACATTTACACTTAATAAAAAGGTCATTCAACTGCCCAAAGTTTGTTGTGGTTTTTTTTGTTGTTTGGTAGTTTTTAATTGTTGGCACTGTCTCCCAATATCACACCAACCTATTCCAATATTCTTATGCTAAGAAAACTGAAGTCTAGGAAAGTACTTCTAAGTTTCATTCCATCTCCTCCTCTTAAAAACTTCTCTAATAGCACTCAATTAGTCTTGAAAAAGTCTCTAAAGGAAAATCAAGTTTTTCTTCTCTGCAGTGAACTGAAATGGAATTTCATCTATTTTCTTTAGTGTCATTCTGGCTGACTAGCTTCTTTTTTGCACTCAGGTAAGACCTCAGTAGTCACCTGGGAACCTCTCCAAGCCTACAACTCAAGATGCAGAAAGCAAAGGTGCTTGTCAATCCCCAAAACTACCATTTTGAAAAGCCCTGTGCTTATTTGCTTTCTCCTGTTCACATGAGCTCAGTAGACAACAAACATGTTCCAGAAAGAGAAGGTAGGGGCCAGACGAGTTGAATAACCTAACAAGATCACCTGAGATCATGGGGCACTTTCTCAAGTATTCCCCCATTGCTAGCAAGTTTTCCGTAGAACTCGCAGCTCAATCCATCTGAATAAACCACAACAGAAATGGATGACTGTAAATTCTGCATGCAAAATTTTATAAAGCCTGTACTTTCTCCAGGCCCAAGAAAAATAATCTGCCTTTAGTATTTTCATGTTGTTTGATCCAAAAAAGCAACATTTTTAAGGTAGTATTTTTGTCTACATAAAAGAACTTTTAAGAATTGTTTTCTAAAATAACATCATCAGTAGCCAGAACAATGACTGTAATGAGGGACTACAGTCAACTAAATTAAATAGGTACAGTAAGCAAAAGGCATTGACAAAGTTTCTTTTCAAGAGAACAGATGATATTTTGCAAGACATATGGTACTTATTTTTAGACATTAGTCATACGGTAATACTACATATTTTATTTTTCTTGAAAATAGCACAGTATTTTATGTTGAGGTACTTTGCTGATATTAATTTTGCTCAGCTTAACATTTATTTTTGCTCTTACAAAAGGTTTGACTGTATTTTTCAAACCATTAACATGCTATACATGGAAAGAAGTATTCAGTATACATACACGTATGCAGCCCGCCTTTTAAAAAAGAAGCCTGCACAAAAAAAGCAATACTGAATTCAAACGCAGAAGGGGAAATAAAACCACCATATGCAAACACATGCTGTTTTTTAAGTATCTATTATCTTTTCAATCAAATCTCCCCAAAATCTCATTAAACATGAAACGGATAACTGGCTTTGGATTGCTGTAATGACTGTCAGGCCAGTACAGTGCAGGCAGAAAGCTGTAAAATAATATCAGCAACAGATTCCATCTGGACTTCAACATATCCTTGCTGACTTCATCGAAGCAAAAAGTGTTCCAAGACCTTACAATTTTTAATATTCCAACTTTTTATATGAGAAAACATACGAAGGAATATATCCCCTACTGATTACTCCCCTCAGATTTCAGCTTATGCACGTTTTGATTCAAATCTACACATTACTCTTCCAGTCATTTCAAGGATATTTCAAAGTTTATTTATTAGTATTAACTTTCAGTTAATGTAACATAGATTCTTCAGGTGGAGTTGTTTAAGTATTATCTATGTAAGTTTGATATAATTTATTTTCACATCTTCACCTTTTTTATCCCTCCCCCTAACATAGTTTCCAATTAAAGTAATTCAGGGCTCTATTATATGAAAAACTTCCATGTAGCATCAAAAATAACCCATAGGACTACATTATCTCTTTCTAAAAGGAAAAAAATTTAATAATAATCCCTGCCCAAAAAGCCCTCATTCTGACTCAAAGAAGAAAATCTAACAAAAATTTATGAACCTTGCAGACATCGAAAATTTAGTTTGTTGGTTTGTAAACGCAATACTTGCACGGGTCAGCCCGCTCAGAGAGAAGATAACAGAAGTTGGCCAAGGCCTCATCATTAAAGCAGTCTCTACCATGGTAAGCCCAGCATGTGTTTGAAAGAGTAGAACACAATAATATTGTTTTATGGTGTTTGAGCAGAGATTTGTTTTTCCCTAGGTAAGTGTTATAGAAGCCTGACAGTACACTAGGCTTTTTTGTTTGAGTTTATAGAAGGTCACAGAACTGAAAACCAAAATGAATAAAAATAAGTGTCCACAAATATTTGTGAGACAATTGTAAGATGTTTTAGGATACAATGAGATACTCAATTCTAGCTGCTACTGATCCAAATAAAATTGTCAGCAAACCCAAGTATTCATACTTGATCACAATTCCCTATTTCTACCACCTCTACTGCTCCAGGCTCAAAGTGCAGTTGTTCTAGGTTTTTAGACTAATTTATTTTAATTTTTTTAATATATATTTATTAAAGAAAAATATTTCTTCCTTTGCAGTAAATCTACTATAATTATTCATTTTTTTCTAGTCCAGAAACTTTTACACAATGAAGATAGAAAGCAGATGTTTTTTCCCCAAAAAGTTTTGCTCTCTCTTTAGGTGACCATCACAGCAGGCTCAAGGGGACACTCAGGAATAGCTTTGCCATCTGGATCCCATGTTGCCTTTGCATACAATGACTCCAAGTGAAGAGACCAAAGCTTTTACAGAATCCTACCACTGTTTTCTCTTGCCAGATGACAATCCCAGCCTCACATGACTAAAATCAATTCACAGATCAAGCTACCTAGAATATATGGATTCCCACACATCTCCTCTTAACCCAGCCTAGGTTAACATTCAGTATTTCAACATTATAAATTCATTCAAGATTGTCTTCTAACTCTGTATCTAACAGAAGTGACTAAGTCTCCACTGTAGCATTAACAAATTAGTAGCATGAAATTTACTTCAGTAGCATGACAACAGCAATGATAAAAATCATACCTGTTGTTTAAAAAAAAATTGAATGTTTGTGTTCCAATGCAATACTGACTACCTTGAACAAAGATTGAGAAAGACAGAAATACTTTTAAAAAAGCAGTAAATGCACTTAGTTTTAACAGCAACAGATGTGTTTGTCATGTCACATACTTAAACCTGGTGTATCATTACCCTGTACCGTTTAATTCAGTGCCTATGGATCCTAAAGATAGATCATTAAGGTACAGTGATGAGTGATCTGGAGCAAGCAAAAAGAAAGCATAACAATTGATCAGCATCCCCATAAATCTACACAAGAATACATGTCTACAAGGTAACTACCATGAACATGCAGTACCCATCCCTCCCTCCCTACTGTAAGGGATAACATTATTCTAGTAGTTGAGGTCGAATATTCTTATATTAAGTTCAATATTTAAGACTCATGGGAGACTATAAATACACTGAAGCATTATGAATCATCCTGAGAAAACAGACACATTCTGTTTTCTTAAAAACTCTACAGCATTCAAAAAAGTGGAAGTTTATCTTTTCTTCATTTATGGTGAGTTATTTAAACATTTGGAAAACCCATACTGGATCTCCACCCATTCATTTTAAAAAAAAAAAAATTACCCAAATACAGGCAAGCTATTACAGAAAAGCCAAATTTCCTGAAAATCATCTAAGAAAAATCCTATACACAACAGTTAATCTACACCTTAAGCCCTGTCTCCATATCAAGTTCAATCCATTTTCTACTCTCCTCAGGCTTTTCATCTTTGGATCCAAGTAACTGCTAAATTCCAAGCAGCAATAAGCACATTCAAACAGGCTTTAATATATATATATATATATATATATATATGTATTTTAAGCGTACGAACTCTGGCCAGGTTTTTACCATTATTTGTGAAAATTTGACCCTTCCATTCCTTATTAAATACTGTAACAGCACTGAAGGTGTTTAAAAGAAACCTTTTTTCTTCTGAAGTACCTTCTTTCTCAACAATTAACTCTTTTGGTTTTAATTAAGTAAGACTTAGAACCAAACCACATGCAAATCCATAAAATAATCAGGCTGAGGCAGTCATCCAGAATAGGGAGGGTGGAGAGAATGAAAGAAAAAAATAGCCAACCCAGACACTTGGCAAAACTTGTAAGCAATTTAAAAGCTGGGTCTTAAAGGGGAAGGTTTGGGAACCTTAATTACAGATAGTAGTTCCAGACCTGTCTACTAAAAAAAAAAAACAAACCACCAAACCCCCCCCCTCCAAAACCTAGTAAGACTAGATGTTTCAATTTCCTTTTTTTGTGCATTTGGTAAAGAAACATCAAATATTTTTTTTATTAAGCTTAGAAATTCCCATATACATCAGCATCTATTCTAAACTAATAGATCTCACATTTTATCTCCAAACCTGTATATATCACAGGATACAAGTACTGTTACAGTATTCAATTATCAAATTTCCAAATTTCAGGCTGATAACCATGATATTGATGAAGGCTTTGTTCCATTTAGAGCAGAGATCTGAGACAAAGAGAAAGGGATTGATTCAGTAAGATGTATTCAGTGTGGATCTGGATCCCGCCTGGATGCAGTCCTGAGTAGCATTCTCTAAGCAATCCTGCTTCAGCAAGGGACTTGGACTAGATGATCTATACAGTCCCTTCCAACTCTAAAAAATTCAGTGAAATTCAGTGAAATTCAGATCTGGTGGTTCCCTTACTGTTAGTGACAAATACAACTGACGCTGCAAGATAAACAAAAGACTACTTTAAATGTATATACTTTGATCTTTAAAATAAAAACAGTTCCTAAAATGAGCCTAAGGACTGCAAATAATAAACAGAGCAGCCACTGGTCTCGGAAACAAAAACAAAACAAAGAACTAAAAAACCCCACACCTTTGCACAAATACTGAATCAGGCTCTGGGATTTTTGTTTGGGGTTTTGTTCTTTTTTTTTTAATTCCTTAAACTTTCTTCTGTAAGTTTAATACCATACCAAGAAGCCTGTATCAGTTACCTAAGCATTTCTTTCCTGCATAATACTGCTTCTTCAGAAGTTCCATTTAGTGAAATGAAACAAACCAGGGGTTAAATCAAAAGAGCATGTCATGCAAAATCATGGATACACTAGACTACTGCTAGATCTAATAAAGGGGAGAGACCTGCAATCAAGAACAGATGAGTTGCTGCTGGTGAAAAAGGAAAGGCTGAAGTAAAGGAGAACTGTAACAAAACAAAAGCTCAACACAACAGGAAAAAAAAAAAAAAGGAAAGATAATGGGCTACAAAATGAAAAGTGATTACCCACGGAAAGTGTGTCAAATCATACATATGAGGTGGGGGAGCCGCTCCCTTCTGAGGTACTGCAATTCATTAGTTATTGCATGGGTATAATTTCTTTACCACAAAACTTAGATCAGCAAACTGATACAGACTTAAAACAGATGTGAATGTAATTTAAGCTGAAGACTGCCAGTTGCTTACTCAGTATGACATTTTCAGGACTACCTGAAGGGAGCAGAAGTTTCATTAGTAAAATTGGCATTTTCTAGAATGGTAACTGGGATAAAACCCCTCAAACTCCAGCCATTTGTATCTATTTTTGTCACAGCTTCTTATTACTTGGGCTTTCTAAAATGTTTTACATGATTTTTTTTTCTCCTGTCACAACGAGAAAAATAAAACTCTACAGCTCTACCTATTAAGTCTTTAATATTGTTTTCTACTAACTAGAGACCCAGCATACTCTCATCAGAGCCTTCAAAACTGCTTTCTGGGTGATGCTATGCAGAAATTTCACTACCATGAAAAGTATTAACAAATTCTGCTTCCTGGATTAATACTGCAGATTAATATTGATAAATGGATTTATGTAACTGCCAAGAAAATGGGATTCAATGTTCATTCACAATACTTATTTCTCTTAAGGCTTAGCATCACTCACTGTATCCATGTGGTCAGTAGGGACCACATAAGAGTATCACTACAGTAAATTAACAAGTTACAAAGAAATGCTTAATAATGACAACGTATTTTCCTAATAAAATTAAGAATTTCTACTTGTAATTACAAAACTTCAAGTTATCAAATTTAATTTTGGAACTACCTTTGTGTTCCTGTGAAGAGAGAAATGTTACACAACCAATTAAAGATTGGTATTTGGGACCAGCATCCTCAGCAGTTAAATATTATTTAAATATAGATCATGGAACCTGTTTTGCAGCTTAGTTAAACTGCAACTGGAAATGGAAGCCTTGGAGAGAAGCAAAAGATATTTGATCTTATATACCAGTTAATTACTGGCAATACTGTTTTCCACAAACCCAAATTTTGGCAAAATCCTGAGTTTCATTTGTATCTCAAACAGTACTGCAGTGGTGTCTCTGTTAGTTCCTACTTCCTTGGGCCACTACAATTTGGTAGGCAAATCAGTTTGCATCAGAGCACACAAGGAAAAGGGCACCAAGCCTGCATTTCATCCAGATATTAGCTTTTATAGAAGATCCTTCAGCATTCATATTTTTCTCTACATTGCCTCACCCTGGAAAAAAAAAATAAAAATTGAGGGATCCAAATAATCACCTATCTTCTTCAAAATAACTACAGATTGTCCTGCTCCTGCATGATGTTCACCTTTAGAACTCAATATATAAGAATACTTAATCACCTCATTGATTTTAGTACTGTACATACTCATTCTAGAGGCCAAACTATAAACTTCTGAGAGAAGACACAAAGATCTCATTAACTTGGATATCATTCATTATAAGAAACCAAACCACTGTTAAAAGGATTAGGTCTCTAGCACAGGTGCTGAGCTTGCCTATACAGAGCAGTAACAATGGGCTTTATAATATACATAATGTTATTCCCCCGCAGCAACTCTAGCACAGCCTCGCTTAAGTCTAATTCATTGCTTCTCTATATATTAAGCTCTTTTGCTGTATTAAATCCCTTTCCATATGATCCAGTTCCATTCATCTTTAACCCCTACTTTAGGGATTACACAGTAGAACGCTGCAAGAATAAATGGACATCCAAACACATTCATAATGCAACACTGCAATCAAAACAGTAGGTGTTAACTTCTTTCTGTTTGTGTGCATTCAGGAGGGACAGTAGAAATGGCTGAGACGGTTAACTGGTATAAAAGACTGACTTAGAAACCTGGCAATTCCAGCAATGGCTGGAGGGTCCTGTGATAAAAAAGACACATCACTTGCAGAAGGCTACTGAGGTTACCTAGTTAGTCAGACATGCACCACAAGCACCTGCAAACTAAGGATACTCCATAAACTCAAATGCTAGAAAGCATTAGTCAGCCAATTTCACGCTGGCAGAATAACACCAGGGCTACTGCGCTCTGCTCCTTGCAGTTTTTACAAGAGGAGGATGGTACTGGCAAGACATGAAAAATCCTGACAGCTTCAGATTAATGGGGGTTCCCAAATTCCCCTTTTCTCTTAAGCTCATAAATTGAGAAAAGATATTTCTTCACTGTGCTCCACAACCTACCTGATCACCATGGCAATCTCACCAAAAATAACACTGCTTGTTCATGACTAGAATCTTTAGCAGCTCACACCGAGATGAAAAAATCAGCATGAAGAGCATGCTGCCACAGAATAACCCATTCGCTCTCATCATCATGATCATATCAATAAGATTGTGATGTTCCTCTAGTTAATTCAGAAGCTTAATTCACGGAAATAGAAAACATACAGAGTTTACCGATGAATTAGAGAGGAACTGCTGAAGAGGTAATTAACCAGCTGCAGGTTGAACATGTATTGGTGAGACTGAAAAGGATAGGGTAGCGTCTTGTGATCAGATTACAAACTGCCGAGCAACACTGTCTACAACTGCATAAGGAACATCTGTGAACCTCACTCAGGGCTGAGAGAAAAAAAAAATGCTCAGACATTCTCCTCAGTCATTCAAAGCACTTTCAGAATACATGCAAAATTAACAGGGTTGATCTCGCAAGTTGGAGAACAGAACCCCTTTTTCCTTTAAATTTGCAAACCAAATGAAGCATAGCAACCAGTTCAGTGACATATAGATGCAGGTAACTTCTCAAGGTCATTTGCAGAGGCTTATAGGATTTTTTAAGTACTCGTATCCTATTTTAATAAGCATGACTCAATGAATTGTGAAACTTCACTTTTGAAAATACCTCTTCTTAGTAAAGATCCATAAACAGAATAATTAGAGCAATTTTAATAATAAATTCAAAAAAATCTAAGAATCAAAAAATTCAAAGTTTTGAACCAAAAACTTAAGAGGCAGTGTGAATTGCAACTACATGAACCCTCAGCTTGAGATGGTGCAACAGGAACTCCAGGAACGCTTGAGTCTTCAGGGTGGTTTTATGAGTCAACAGGCATTGCTGTTCTCCATACGCTACATGAGGGTGCCAAGGAATTTGGACAGGTGACCAGAAGGGGATCTTATCAATGTTTAAGTGTCTGGGAGGGTGTAAAGATGATGAAATCAGATACTTCTTGGAGGTGTCCCTGAGAGGAGAAGCAGCAAGGGGCATGAACTGACACAAAGGAAGCTCTGTCTGAGCACAGGAAAACACTGTAACAGTGAGGAGGGCTGAACAATGGAGCAGGCTGCTCCGAGAAGCTGCAGAAGCTCTATGTTGGAGATATTCAAAACATAACTGGTCACACGGTCCTTGGACAACACCCTTGAGGGGGCTTGAGAAGGAGGTCTGGATGTCCAGAGGTGCCTTCTAACCTTATCTACTCTGTGATTCTTTGACTCTTTTGGAGTTATCTCAAACTATAGCGCATGATTTCCCAAATTCAACAAGAGGAACACAAAACTTCATGTTATCCTGGTTCATGCTTAACTCCTACATTTTAATTTGCCATAATCTTCCTTAGCCCTGAGATATTCTTTTGCTCCTGCCCAGACTTCAAGGCAGCTAGCAGTTTCCCAACCATTATGTTATCCACAGTCCCTTCAGATGTGCCTAAATTAAGACAGTTCTTAAATTTAGTGTTGCTAATCTTGGCTCAGATGCCTATTCTGCCAAAGGTGAATTGCCTGTTCTGTCTTTCAATGCAAAGTGAAGTGTCTCTTGAATTTTCAAATGATGTCTTTACAGCTTATTAAAAAAAAAAAAAAAAAGAGAGAGAGAAAGAGATAGCTTTGCTTCTGTATTCCCCGTACATTAAATAAACCAATATGTTATGCTGTGTAGTTCAGGGCAGTTGATACTGCTGTGCATACCAAAACAGTAACAGTTAGTTTGGTAAACTGAAATTCACAAATGCCTGTGAATTTCAGGAATGGATCAGCATCTGCAACTCTTGTTTTGGAATAGTTTCAATAATGCATCACCAAAACGCTAATAAAACTAAGGTAACAGATTATTCACTCACAATCACTATCAGAGGCCCCCAAGAATGGGATTATTTCACTGGGCTAACTTCCTATATGCGAAGACGCAATAGCAGCCATGCCATCTTCCTTCGGGACCATAAAATAAAACAGAGATACAAAATGGACTTTAACTTCCCTTGAAGATGCTGCACACAGCCTGAAATGACTGTTCAAGACATTCTAGGTTACCAGTGTTTGCCTCACCAGTGGCTTATACCCTCTTTGTGATTTTATTTGTGTAGTAAATGACTTATTAGCTGCTTAAATTCTCTACTTCGTATTACAAAGAGAAGACTGTCAAGTCTAAAAAGCCATGACGGAACACTGTGGAGTCTAACTCAGAAAATACTAAGATATAATGCTGTAAAAACTGCAGGCCTACAAGCAGGACACTGATCAAACCATGAAACAAATAGGTAAAAAAGCATCATCACCTCAGGTTCTCCTTTGGATTTTAGACTTTTAGATTTGCTGTGGAGATGCAGAATGATGGGGAAAAGTTTACTACTTGGAAAACCGAAGAGGAGAAAAGGTTTCAGTGAGAAGTTACTTAAGCAGCCAGAATATATATTTTCATTGCCACAAGAACACCACATTTTTGCCTTTCCATTGATTGCTTAATTCTAAGAGTACTTATGATTTCTCCGGAGTGTACCAGCGTTCAAATTAGAAAGGGTAGCCTCCTAGAATCAAGGAAGGATGACTGGCTTCTATTCTCTCCCCTACTCACCACACTAAATAAGATGGGAATCTAGAGAAAACTCTTAGCTTACAAGGTCCCTTCTCTCTAATATCCCTCTCTCATTTCAGCATATGGGGACAAACAGCCTGGCTCAGTAAAAGACATCACTCTAAGAAAAGAGATTTTAAGTTTCCTCACTCTGTTTTCCCTTCTACAATTAGACTGCCAAGGCACGATTCAAAAGCTACCAAATCACATCCACGTATCAAAGCACCACTCAACACTGCTTCCCCACAGTGAGGCACCAGGGGAGGAAAAAGCCCAAGTAAGCCTGTCCATTCATAGACATCATGTGCCTATTTGCAACATGTAATACTACATCAAATAAAACAATACAAAACAGGAGAGAGATACTATTTGTGGTCCTCTTCCTAGGTACACAGTTTGAGTATAACCGGCATTGAAACCACCACTACCGACCCACTTAAGGCTTTTTCATCACAATGATTTAATCCATCATAATGGATTAAAAAATTCTCTCCTTTTCTCAGAGTTCCTGAAGTTTTCAGTAGCCTCAAATTCCTCCACCCTGACAATAAAATGTGATCTACTGGTGACATCCTCTAAATGCTGACAGACAGTGTTAGAAAAAAATATTTTAGTGCACCCTGGTGCCGATACAATACAAAATTATGCAAGAGCAGATAGAGGCACCAATAAAAACCTCACATTATCATCAGCCCACAATTTATTCATCTGTCCAAAACACATTGCTTTATTCCATGTTATAAACACAGTTTATGCAGTATGCAAAAAACCCTCATTTAAGGGCTAAAGAATTTCAGTTAGGAATTCCTTATCTAGAATTGCTTGAGGAATTTTTTTGAAGGCAGATACACTACTTCTCACCATTAGAAAATGGAAAATGTCTTGCTATCACACTCAATCAGTCAAGTATTTGGAAGAGATGAGCAAAAACACCTGGATCTTCCCATTTAAAACAAAATTGTCATAAAACCAGTAATTCATGCAGTGAACAGCCAGGCATAAAACTCACCGCTTAAGCCAATATTAAGGTTGGTACTTCCAAATATCTTAATGAAAAAATAAAACAAAATGCCTATTTATTACCCACTTTCCAGTTAATGACTAGGGAAGGATATTGTTAGTTTTTCCTCCTCTATTCGCTTCTAGTACTTGTTCTTCCACCTCCCTTGAGACTCACCTTGTATTTTACACAAATCAAAAGGCTCTCACAGCTACAAAGTCAAATTTTAAATGAAGAAAGTAAAAATCTCATTTGTAACACTGAAAAAAGTACCTGCTAAATACAGAATCAGACTAGGGAGCTAAAATCCAATCAATACATCTAGGTCACCAAATTTTTCAGTATCTTTTAAAAATCCCCAGTCAAGAATACAGGAAGCATCTTCAAAATTTGCTATGCATTTTTCACAAGCATAGGATCTATGCCTTTAAAGAAGGGGTGGAGGCTACTGAAACTTCTCTAGATATCTTTAGATGCTCCTATGGTTTATCTTTTTTTAAACCAAAAACAGATCATTAACACTAGTAAGACCTGCAGACCATAGGTAATTCAAAGATTTGTGGAACTGATGACATAGTAAGGATCAGTTCTTCTAGGCAGATGACAATACTTCATATTAAGATCCAATCTTCCAAGAGCATTAGAACAGTTACATTTCTTTGACCACAGGTCTAGCAAATCCAGTATCTGATTTCTGACAACAGCCGAAAGGCAATACAGACTATAGCATAAGAATGCTACAAGCATGAAAGACAATCATGAATATTATCCCAAAGACCCTGCCCCATACAGACACCCCCAAACATCCTATTGTCCTCACTGCGTTTAAATCAGATAATCTCTTCCTCAGATTTAGTTTTCAGTAGAGCCCTGTTCTATGCACTTTGACAAAACACCTATTTAACAACACAGCCCAAAAGCTTAAAAGGGCATCATTTGATGCCACAGTGACAACAGCATAGTTGTTACAAGAAGAGTAATTTAATAAAAGAATAATTTACCAAATAAAGATTAGCAAGTGAATACTACTTTAGCTCATACTTGATGTTATCATTCTTACACACAAATTACTGGATGGAGTTTGATACACTGGTTTGTAGCAGACTAAGGCAGTTGATTACAGTAGTTACTCCAGGACTTAAAACCTATATATAGCTCTAAGAAACAGGACGAGCTAAAACCCAAACTGCCTTAGCTAACCAAGAGCCACAACAGTTAATCCAAGAAGACTGAATAATAATTCAGCCATATGTTCGAAGTATTTTTTCTAAAAATGTCACATTCATTATTAAAAGGCCACAAAGCACGTAGCTTGTTTGAAGAACCTAAATGACTTACACCCAAATGCCAACAAAAAAGGTTAGGATCCCAGGAAAACTAACAAAGGGCTATAGGATTCTTCACCTACAATAGCTCACATGAAGCACAGAACAATTCGAGAACTCCAGTTTTACCACGTCTTCAGACTGCTTTCACCAAATATTGAAAATAGTGTGAAGTGGTATCCATCTAAAAGAACACTGGAACCTAGAAATTTCAAAGGTTATTAAGTTATAGCTGTTGTCGCAGTTTATCTGTGTTCTTATGACTGCACCTAGTCAGGACTGATTATTCTCATTTTCTCAGTCAGTGCTGGTAAGCATAGCAATTCAGTTATACCGATGAATTAGAACTTTTACTCCGAAAAGGGAGCTGAACAGGGCAGAGAGAGAAGGGAAAACAGCACACACTGCACACTTTTGTAGAATTGCATTTTAAGTCAAAAGAATTCCCTTTCTTCCTCTCAACTTTTCCAAAATTGAACAGATTTCAATATTGTGAAATTCTCATTAAATTCTAATTTAAGTTTACCAACAGAAACAGAAAATCCCTTATCTGCTTAATGCCTTCAGAAATTATTTTGCTCCTTTGGTTTTTGCAGATTTGTAATATCAAAAAAACAGTAACTAACTTTGACCTTTGTCCTTTGAAATACACTTCTTTTACACCGATCTGATAGCTATTAAGTGTATTATCCCATTTGAGCACAGAACCCTTACCACTAACATCCCATTAGTACACAGCAGCAGCCCTATTTGTTGATCTTTGCCTCTTCATTTATTTTATCAGTTTAAATGGAATTAGAATGAAAATTGAATAGGGTGTGTTTTCAGTACTTCAACAAGTTTAGATCACTTGACACATTCATCTCAACACTCATTACGAGTTGTAATAAATTGCTTTAATTTCAAATTTTAGAAATAGTGTTTTATATTTAGAAATTGTAAGCAAAACATGAAAGTCTTCATGAAAAGAAGAGACACTTATTCTTTCTGGTTTAAAAGTAACTGTTTGTTTAACTGATACAAAAAAAATAGAACAATATGGAGTTACCACTCTCAATATTTTCTGATCTCCTTCAAAGCATTTCCATTGATTAGCACACAAACATGTGACATTAACAACAGAATCCTATACTCACCACCAAATAAACTATCTATGCCTTGTAGAAAGAGTAGGTCCTAAACAATACACACATCTTCTTTACTGTATCTTGTATCTGCCTTAAATAAGCAGAGTGAACAAGTATTATACAGACCCAGCTGTAGAAAAACATTGGTAAAGCACTAATATTGAAGATAACTGACACATGATCTTATGCTGTAAAGCAAACCCTATAGGCAGTAATAGTGAATTTTTATTCTTAGGCAAGTAATAGAAAGTAAGAGTTCATACATGTATGACCCAGCTATGAAATACACCTTGATAAAAATCAGAATTAAAAAACTTAAAGGCTGATGATAGAAATCTCATAATACCACCATATATTAAGTTGTTAGCCACAGGGAAGTACAGCAGAGTAACAGTAGAGCTTCCATATGTAGAAGACCACTAACAAATTAGAACTTGCTACACCCAATACTCACTAGCAGAGCCTATTAAGTAGTATCAATTTTACATATACATATCAGTCTTATAGAGGTGAATGAATTCTTGCATGTTTCCTTCTTTCAAAGTACCTGATCAATGCGTTATAGTCTCATCTGAATCAAGAAAATGAGCATCAGCTTTTTCAGTTATTTTGGGATGGACTTCCTATGCACAAAATATGATTTACTCTTAAAACGCTTGCGGCATTCTGTGTTTTCTGGGATATCCGCAAATAGGACTCTGGGGAATTGTTCTAGTTCAGTATTTTATTACTGTCACCATTATGGATAAGCTATCATAGCCACATCATTAAACAAAAATAGTAGAAAAAAAAAAAAGGTTTGCCTGCATATTGCAAGTATCTAAAGGCAACTATCAAAAAAGCAGCAGGAATAAAAGACAGTTAACTAGTTTCAGTCTTTTTTTTTTTTCAATTGATAAAACATAGTTCACTATAATTTTCAAAAGACACTTTCTTAATATTACAATTCCCTTAAGAAGATCAGCTTGCACTTATAAACTACACACATAGTATTTCTGTATCATACAATTGGACTATTTGTGAGAATGTAATCACAGAATCTCATTTGATACTGAATATTACAAAGCTCAATGCAAGTCTATTAAAAAAAAAAAAAAGAGGTAGGTTTCACTTCAGAGTGACAGAGAACTTCAAACTTCAGAGAAACAGAAATGGATACAATCAAGTTTACATGTGTATTTTTTGCTCTATCGAAAATTAATGTATGCACAGTGCAGACTTTTTTTTCCTATTTCAACTTGACACAGCACACAACTGACATCTAAGCACGAAGTTCTTAAATTTTATTGCTAAAATAAACACAGAAGTGTTGGGCTTGATATTCCACCAGCATTTTTTCCCAAACAAGACTTTTTTCTTCCTCTCCCTAATCTAACGCAACACTTGCAGAAGTCCCAAAAAAATTTCAGAACCGTAGAAGCCTACCAAACAGAATAACCCATACTGGAAAATTCAAGAACTACATAAATTAGCGAGATCTGCTTTTACACTCTGTTTTACAGACAGCTTAAAGATGTATTTCCCACTGTTGAAAAAGCAAATTAGCCTGCTGTTCCCGAATTACAGTATTTGCAAAATGTGTTTATAGCTGTACTACAGCAAAGACTTCCCCCTCCTCCCCTGTTCTCACAAGCAATGCTTCCCCTCTTGGTACTTCCACATTCTATCATCTCATTTGTTAATTACTACTTAAACCCGAGAATACACTAGCTGCATATTTTATAAAGAAGAGATACTCTTTAACTTCATTTGTTTTATTTTCTCATATACAAGAGTACAAAGCTAGAAATGTAAAGTTTATGCAATTATGACTTAATTACTATCAGGCCTTCAGCCTTCAAGAGAAAAATATTATCAAGATCATAGTGGGCTTTTGTGTCCTAATTAGAACAAAACTGTTAAATGTATGACCAAAAAACCAAAGCATTATGCAGCTGAACAACTTGTACTAAATAACCAATGTGGGTTTTTTTCTCCACTTGAATGAATTATATAAAGGAGAGCTCAGATTTTGAGGTGCTCACAAAAGCCCAAAACTAACACCTTGCTTCTCACAGGAAACCATGTTAAACAACTATGTTACTAAACAACATAGTGACAAAAGAAATGCTTTACCTTTTCAGAAGACAAGATTATTGTAACCTAACCTCCAGATAAACAAAAACTTTTGAACACTAGATGGATTCAGGACTCCAACTTTATTTCACTGTGGTGCTGGGGTTGTTAGTCTCTTTTGCAAACCAGGAAAAGTTAGGTAATAAATCTCAACTGCTCTCTGCACAGAGAATTTGGGTACAGAAGAGCTGGGAGATCTCACTCCCAACATTTGTTACATTTACTTATTAAACATTCATTGTAAATACAGTCGTTAGAAAAGAACTCCCAGTTCTGTGGTTAATATTCACTAAATATACATTACAGTATCAATGACAAAGTCTTACCAAAAAAACCTAGCCAGGTCCTGTAAGATCTGCTTATTCTCTAGAAAAAGGACTACAATCCACAATTTCCCTTCAACAGTAATTCATCATATAGTCTTAATCCTGTCTGAAAGTCAATGGTCAAGGAATACAATACAGGGACAGTTTATAGTATTACCATATAATTAGAAGGGCGGGGGGGGCGGGGGGGGAATCATGCTTCTTATTTTGCAAAAGGACTACTTGATGGTTATACTCTTTAAATAAAAGAATCATTACAAACATGCGTCAAAGAAAACACCGACCCCATTTCTACCTTAAAACTGTATAAACAACAGCACATGAATAGTGGTGCCTGAAAGAACAAAGGCACCACCCTGAACAGAGCCAAGCAACAAAGGTGAAAACCACACAGCAAGTTCAGATACAGCCCAGCACTTTTACAGTTTCTACCAGAAAGCACAAGCATGCCATAGATTCCTGTTTTCTCAAATCTTGCTCCAATTTGTATTTCTCCAACTTGTTTCACAAACCTCTTAAAATAATACATGCAAAACAAGGCAATTAAAAAGGCCCATTCATGGAATCAAAGTATTGTTACAGGTCATGCTCAGCACAACCCCTTGTACAGCATGGATTTTTATAACCACATCTATTTTGCCACTCTTTCCAAATTTAATACATTTTATTTACTTCACTTAGTATCTTTGAACTATTGGTTAAAGTCATTTATACTGTGGCACGCAATGTTTTATTACCTAAACTCCTTGAAGGCATGAGGGCAATTTAAAAACACATATACTATGCTTACTTAATGTCCCATAATTTTAGCAAAATTTTAAACAAAAAGCTCAGGCTACTTATTTGCAAAAACTGACTCTCAAAAGTGCTGATGGAAAAGATACAGTTTTCAACATATAACAAATGCAGGTAAATAATTCTTAATTATCTGTCAATTTAACTAATCTGTTTCACACTACCCAAGGACCAAGTCCTATTTTCACCTAATGCTTCTGTTCTAAAAGGGAAGGGTCGTAAGGACCTACGTTTAATAGCGTTTAGATTTTAATTCAGGTATGACATGTTTACAATATTTTAGAAACATGGTAACTTGAACCAAAAAAGCGTTAGTCAATGGCTGTACACTAGAACTCTTACTCCTCTGGAATTTAGTCCAGTTGTTACCTTGACTTATATGCCACTTTTTTTAGCACTCCAATCACAGCTGTACCATATATAGCTAGCACTGGCACACACAGAGTATTCTCTCAACCCACAACCGACATCTTAACTTGAAATTAATTTGGAAACAGATTTTGTATGTTTCTCCTTCAGAAGGACTACATTTCTCTTAGGTACTGCAATGCAATTGCTCAACACTTGCTTTCATCTGCTTTTTAGATTGGTTTGAGCTCCAATGATTTGGTTTTGCTATTAATTAAATGGCAGTATTATTTTCCTCAATTGGAATTATTAGAAAGCATTTTAATGAGTTATAACTACTATAAAACTGACAATCACAACATAGATTACTTTATTCTGTATTGGTAAGGAACAACATTTGAACCAGAATGTCCACTTTCTTCATTTAATCAGAGAAAAGGGAAAAATATTTATCAAACTGAAGAAGCTAGTAGGAAAAAAATAATGGTATGCACATATTCCAGCAGAAGACTTACTTGAAAATTATTTAAGAACACTTCCCTTCATACCTTTTGGATAATTTCTCTTCAGTTGATGTTTTTCAGAGGCATACTTAAAGGGCAAAAATTCCAGTATCATTTGTGGCCTTTGTACAAGTACTTTCAGTTTTCTTCAAACAAAAAATTATCACGAGAAAATAAGCTGTTAATATGCTATCATTTTCTCCGTTTCTTAAGACATTCCACATCAAAGACACAAAAGGTATATCCCTTACATAAAAAAAAAATTAAATAAATCCAGTATTTTCCCAATATCAATAAATCACCATTGCCAGTCCCACATAAAGGACCATAAATGACTACAGAAGTCGTCCATATGGGAACCAGTGGCATGCAGTAATACTAGAAACAGCAGCAAGAGATCCCTAAGAGCTACTTTTTAGCCAAGCCAGATTACGTACAGTATGAAATAAGGCTTTTGTAATTTAAAATATGATTTTGTAACAAATAATTTAACAGTTTGATTTATAATAAAACTGTAGAGCATTAACGGTACATTTCATACATTCTCTAGCCTACGCATACTTACATGCCCAGCATCATTTGCTGTTCTACCACTAGCCCTATAGAACCTAAACACAAGCACATACTACACTACAGTAATACACTTGTGCTTTTGCTTGCAAAATGCAACTAGACAAAAGCATTTTCATGCAAGTGTTACTACATGTTAAAAACAATTTCGTCTTTTGATATTTTGCTTCTAGACTCAAACTCCAAGTAAGAGCATACTATAATGCCACTTCTTTTGTGGTATCATCACAAAAATCTGTTCTATATAGCTACCAGGCATTGGCAAACATTAAACAATTCACATCATGTTCACATTTATTTCTGGTTTTCGGCAGAGGGACTTCACCACCACAGTCTGCCATATGTAATGAATATGAAAGCCTACAATTTCTTTTATATCTGTTCCATAGTTCCTCAATAAAATGGTAAAGTCTATCAGACAAGGAAAAAGAAGTTAGGGAAAATTCACCATCCCTCTCACAAAAGTAATTGATTCTAGAGGTCCATTTTAATCTTCATCTGTCATTGCACCTGAAATAAAATCCAATTATTTCACCTTCACAAGTGGACTGGATTTTCATCCCAAGAGATATGAATGAGCCATGAAATGACAAAAAAAGCCCACAAATTAACATCGCACAAATATATATGCTACATACAGAGCTGTCAAATTCCGCACTTTGAACATTAAACTGAATCTGCAGCTCCCCAGTTTAAGCCTCTAGCATTAAAACATTAGCAGCGCAGCACAAGGACTACTATCCACTGAGTAATACCAAACTTGGGCAGTACAGCTTGCCCAGGCAGTGCTTCACCTTGAGCAGGAAGGCTCGAGGCCAGTGGGAGCTCTATCTACAGGGGCAACCCCTCACCAGAACCTAGTGCCAGAGCCTTCTCGATCACATGGCCCAGCATGAGGCACATAGTCTTCTGTAAGACCCAGGGCACCGGTCTCCCATGTCAGGACTCCACAGCAGAGAAAAAAAAAAAAAAAAATGTAAATATGTTCAACAAAATAGTCTCATCCCTGGTGCAATTCCACTGCTACAACCCAGCTTTCATTATTTAATTCTCAGCATTGTATGCAAAACCAGCTTAAGGATGGAAAAGATACCGTATTTTCCTTTCTAAGTATTAGTTATAGTCACAACAGGTGGAGGAAACTGGAAGTGGTTATTTATCTGTATAGCAACTTCCATAAGTACAAATTAGGATGGGGGTCCCATCACACAGCCCCAATCCTCAAGATTTGACAGTATAAAAACACACTCTTATTTTCATACATTACATGCCCCACACCATCACCCTTTTATATTTTATACTACAATTTGGGGGTATGTGTGTTTATTAGATAGTAAAGGTGCTTGGGGCTTGGAATCGGCGAGGGGGGG
This sequence comes from Limosa lapponica baueri, assembly GCA_002844005.1. Lineage (NCBI taxonomy): Eukaryota > Metazoa > Chordata > Aves > Charadriiformes > Scolopacidae > Limosa > Limosa lapponica. Next base: position 766,863 of record KZ505794.1, on the reverse strand, counting down.
GCAGCGATATGGGACTGGTCTGTTGTAACTATTGCTGTATTTCACAAAGTAAAAAGAGAACAACAATAAAACTAATTATCAAAATCAGGAAGTGAGGAAGAAGTTATATTAAACCCTAAGCAATATAAGAAAAATCCAGAAAAGTTTGATAGTCACAAAGTGAAAGTTACAACTATTGTTAATAAATTCTTTAAAAGTCTGAGCTATTAAGAAAGAACAAGTATCTTTTAAAAAATACATATGTATTTATTTTAGAGTGGGAAAGTAAATTTGCTACAGTAAAACTTTATTCATATTTTCAATAATTGAACAATTTTTTTTTACCTAGCATTGAAGCTTTGTGTAGTCTAATCTTTATAAGGACAGCATACTTCCTCTTTGCTAATTTCTCTGAAGAAGAGCAAGCTAACAAGCTTGATCTGCCATTCCATTTTCAGTAAAATAGCCAACAATAGCTCAAATGTTATTTTAAGTGGATATAACTGGAACAGTCAAACAAAAGGTCACCCATTTTACTGGTGTGGAAAAATACAGGATAGGCCTCCTGGTGTCCCAGGGATGTTCAGTACTTTTACGATCAAAGCTAAGGAGACTTTGGCCTTAATACAAGTACCTTCCTATCTCCTCTCATCTATACACATCATTCGCAACACAATTTTAGTCACTGTATTTTATGGTGACTTGTATAAACAAATTTCATTTACCCCACGACAAAAAAAACCACAAACCAAACCAGCCCCCAAAAAACTCCAGAAAACGTCTCCCAGTCTCCAAACTTACAGCTAAAACAAACTTAAGTTTCAAATAAATTGAAAATATACATGGATTTTTTTTTCTGTGAGTTACATCAAATAATTCGAGTCAGCAGAAGCAAATGAAAAACAACTAGGTAAACAGAAGTAAGGCCATGACTTTTTTTCAAATATGCTGTTCACTCAACAGAGCTTTAGGCAACTAAGATGTCAATACGTATAGAATTTACTGAACCAGATTTAATGATCTCCAAATGACAGGAATAGCTATTTACTTAGGAAAAGCAAAGTCAAGGTTCACTTTCTGAAAATACTGTTTTGTTACTATTACTTTGGGCATCCCACACAGTCACCTTCATCTTGAAATCTGTTTTTATTTATAGCTGTAGCACAGTTTTTAAAGAAAGTCAAGCAACCTGTTTGTTGTGTTGAAGTTGTAGAATTCTTGAAATTCTAAACTGAACAAAACATTTCAGCCCTTCAAGTTTTTGAAGAAATATTTCAGTGATTTTGATTTGTTTTGCTGTGCTACAGCACCTCTTTTCCCTCTAATCGCCCTCTGTTCTATATATGAGGTTCTATGTTTGAAGTTCCTCCTGGTTGGCTGCCATTCTTCTTCCTGCATCAAGTTCATATTTCTGTCACTCATTTTGTAGGATATGTACAACCTCTTACCCACGTACATCAGATGACATGTTTTCTATTCCACCTACAATTCTCTCCTTTTCCTTGCTCTTTAGGATAGGTTTCAACTGAGCAGCTCTCCCCCCCATTTCCTTAAAAGATGGGAAATTCTTTAAATTTCTGCGTAACCTACCTCAGGCAATGTCAAACAGGTCTCCCACAATAACTCTGGGTCTCGTGTCCACCCATGAGAGTACCCTTATTTCCCTCCTAGAATAACATCCCCAAATTATTGCCCCTGTGATATCCCCCTCCATTATGCACGACGCAGTAACACATCGGCTTTGTGTTTCTCCCAATTTCCATACTACATTTACTGTGCTCGTTGGCTTGGCAAAAGGCAGCAAACGCCATGATCACGCATTACTACAAGACTGACCACAGAGACACAGAACGGGGTTCCCCCTGTTTCTTGCCCAGTCTCTTCCCTAACCATCTGCCTGTTTCTATAAGACCTGTATGTCTGCAACAGAGCTGGAGAACACTGCCCCTCTGCCAAAGTTGAGTAGGAATTGAGCAAGTGGTTGAGAAGTTACTGGCAGGGTGGGAGGACAGGCTAATGGACAGATGGATGGACAGATGGAACAATTGCATAAGCAACCTTCCCTCAAACCAAAATAAAACTTCGAAGTCCCACCTGTTCCACAGAGCATTTCATCAGCACTAGCCACTCCTCACTTCAAGGTTTTCTGTTTTATAATAGGCTATACTGCATAAAGTAGTAGCTTTGGTCTATAGACTTACCGGATCAACACATTACTGACTACATCACGATGTACAGCTACAGCGCTCCATAAATAACTGTCTTTAAACACAAGCTGTACCCAAACAAGACTTCACAGTTAAGTAGAAAAATAACGGTTGCATAAAAACATTATAATGGCATGTAATTTAAAACATCCTTTGTAACAATAATGTCAACTAAAAAAGGAGAAAGAAAACACAAGATTTTGGGGTGGGGTTTTGGGGGGGTTGTTTGGGTTTTTTTTAAGAAATAGAAAAACATGTAGAGAAGTAAAAATAAAGACTACTACCAATTAAAGGATCTGCAAAGGCGTCTTGCATTTCAACAGCCTAAGACTGTGTGAAGGGATAGAGAAGAAGCTGTGCTAGATGAACAGATGGATCAGGAAAGTGTGAAGAGGTCCATAAGGTAGACTCAAGTTTTTGAAGCATGAAACTTCTGAAGTGAGCACAGGACTCACTGTAGGTGTTTTCATACAAGGATTAGTTAAGGTGAGGGATTTGGAGGGTTTCTGTTGGTTGTTTTTTTTTTTTTTAAAGCTTATAGATGTAGGTAGGTAACAGCATACTACATGTGCATGTCTGGAGTGGTGAATTTGGGGATGAGGCAACTCCATCCTTGTCTGACAAGGAAGGCAAGGAAGACTGGAAGCATTTTTGCAGAGGTTAAGCAAACAACCAGATGGCAACATTGTGGATGTGGTAGATTAAGAGTAGAAACAAAAAAAAAAAAGGGGCGGGATCAGAGTCAAAAGTACAATATAACCTGCTTGCACCAAAGGCCTTTGCTTCCTTTTAGCTGGAATTCTCTCTTCAAGTGCTCAAAATAAGATAACGCAGCGCTGCAATTAAAATAAGTTGAGCATGGGGGGGACGAATAAAAGATGCTCTGGAAGGAGAAGAATAATCTAATTTTACACAACTTCTTCCTAGTGACATTTTAGGAATAAATATTTTTTTAGAAAATACTGCTTTTGAGCAGAAGGTCTGACTAGACAAGCTCCTGAGGTCTCTCTTGCTTCCCTGACGTCAATTATCTCTTCGAAATACCCTAAACAATTTTCTATTAAAACAGCAGCAAAAAGTTGAAGAGGAGGTATTTTACACTCATTAATAGATTTAGCCTCACTTCAGTGAACATCCATATTGCAATAAAAAAAGGATATAACTTTTTAAAAGTGTATGTTCTGGGGTTCACAACTGAAAATTATTAGCATCCATTGTCACAGCTATGACAATTGCCTCCTCTTTGACTAATAAAGACCTTTAAATTTTGGATTAATAGTGCTATGCATAAGCAAATTAAATTACTTTGATCTGAAATGGTACATAACATAAAAAGCAAACTTAGGTTCTAAGTTATCATAAATCTATGCCCATTCCCTATTTTTAATCCCCAAAGCACACTCTAACAACACAGAAAACTCTTATGAGTGCCAGTATTGTCTGCAAACTACTTTCAACAACACGAATTTGAAATATCAATTAAGATGGGAGAGTAAAAACAGTTTCATATACTATATGAGGTGCTGTATGTTCTGACAGTTTTAAGATTTCTGAAGAGCGTCACATAAAAACTAAGAAGTCAGATGGACCCCAATCCTGCGTATACTTGTCCATAAGCAATATAACGGAAGTTGAACATATGTTTACCTTATTACACATGCACAAATATTTGTAGAGAGGGCTTAACTGACTCCAGGGAATAAACAAAATGCTGCCAAGTGTTAAAGTAAAAAACATAAGGGGAAGCTTTTCCTGCAATTTGTTTTCAGCTACTGTAAAGTTTTTACTAAACACAGCAGGTTAACAGAAATTTAGAACGAGTGTAATTAATAGCTCTAACAAGAAGAACTTTACGAAGAGCTGACTATGACATATCCTCACCTTCCACGCACCTCGGTTTTGCTATTACTATTTCAGATAACAGCCAAAAATGCAATCTATAAAAAAAACCCCACCATCTTGGAAGATGCAGAACATTTATTCATGGAAAACTGATCTGATGAACCAGCAATTAACATGATATGCTGCAGCATGCAACATACTCTTACCAGACATACTGAAATTTGTTTTAAGAGCCAGTAGAGAGTAATATCCAAATCCTTCCAGCAAGCTTTGGAAGCTTATCTACTACACACTTCCATCAGAACACAGGTTCCTCTTCACCATCATCTAGAAATGTTGTCCAGATGAAAAGGGAGGAGGAGAGAAAAAGAGGACCACACACCACCAAGCATCCTGAGTCTGCAACATTTAGGGCACGCCAGACCTTCTGCTCTGTCAGTGCCAGGATAGTGCTGATGTACGCATAGGCAAACACAGGGAGTTTGTGAGATGCAAATTACACAAAAAATAAACATGACCTTCTTAAGATTAGGAAATCTAGCAACAAGTAGGAAGCTTATAAACACGAATTTACTGTGCTCTCAAGTTTCTATGCTTTAAAGATAAATATTTAAGTTCAAAGTCCCACTTACTGGTACAAAGCTTAAAAAACTTACTAGCTGGCAGTTATTTTGCGGCCATGAAAACAGATTGTTCCAACAAGTTAAAATGTCACCCAGCCTATCTCATAGAGGTCAAGTAGAAGATCTACCTTCTCAAGGTCAGAAAGGGATGAGACTGTAAAGCACCGAAGTGATGTGCATTCAAGTAGCTATTCAGTTACTTCACATGTAAGTGGGACTTTCCAGCAGAGTAAGTTGCTCACTTCATAAGCACTCAAGGTACTGAGGAACTCCCCGAGTGATTCTATGGCAGATAGCTACCCCAAATAATTTTCAATTTAATAGGAACTTAAAAAATTCCATTTCAAGAGCACAACTTCTATGAGTTTGAAAACAAAGCATTTCCCCACAAACACAAGGGCTTCATAATTAGTTGTTAGATGATGAGATCAATCAAAATGCAGTTCTAAGGAACTAGGGTAAATAAGAATTCTTCCCTACAAATAAGTAATTTTAAGCAATACCCATTTCTCTGAATTCACTAAGAAATGTAGAGTTCCTACAATACATGATGACAAACACTGACACCTAATTATGAAAAAAGTGTGGTAAAAAAAAAGTTTTATTTTCATATTCAAGCGCCAAGAATTATTTTTTTTATACTTAATAGTTAAATATTTGGTTTTACTGAACCTTACAGCCACATCCTCTCTTTTCTTCAGTTGAATGAAGCAGTGTGTTAACATTAACATCTGTACTTCTACAATCATCTGTAAGAAAAGGTTAACAGAGACAGTGACACATTTCACCAAAATAACAGAGGTCTTCACAGCCAGCATAATGAGGATTCAGTTAAGAACTGATTCACATTTTTGAGAGTTTGTTTTTTTTTTTTCCATTTGGGGGCTTCTCCCACCTTTTTTAAAAAATATTGCCAGGCAAGTATTTCTCATGAATGCCATCCACAGCAAGATTATCTTCTTTTTCCAAAATAAGTGTCAGTGTTAAATTAAGTTATCCTATTATTTAAAAAGCATCAACTAAAGGATTAATTGTCAAGACATTAATGGGCAATTCCAACACTAGAACATTCAATCATCTCAGATTAGGGATACAAACTTGAAGCCTAACAGGAACACACTAATACCTCTTCTGAAGTAATGCTAGAAAAATAAATGTAATTGCACTAAAGCTAGAATTAAAAGTTTCTGGAAACCTAAACACTTCAGTATCACAAGTAAGTATTATAGAAAGACACCATATATTAACTACAGCTATTTATTACATTCACATTTTTCTCATTTTAAGACACAGCAATAGATTATTAACTCCACAGCAACTAAACATAACTGAGGTATCAATCTTCATATAAACAGAGAAGTAGAACACAACTCTAACTTGAAAGCCCACACGTTCATTCCTGAAACTTATTTTGCCTAAAGGAAACGGCCATGGAAGTTCTCTGAAGGCCAGCCTATTCCTATGAAATTCTCATGGTTGCCTCAGAGAGGGAAGGAAAAAAAAGAATATACGCAGTATTTCTATAGCAACAGAGTTAAAGATATGCAGACCCTTTCAAAGGGGTTCCTTCATTGTGATTTCAACAAGATATTTAACACAATTATTTCTGCCAAGTTAAAATATCTTATTTAACACCATGACAAATAAATGCATTATCATATTCTAAACAAAAAAGCTTATTTTTAAAAGCTGAATATATTAACGTTGTGAATATTCAGAAGTTTAACATTTTTCCTTCATCCATATTTAATTTTATGAAACCGCACAGACTCGGCAAGAAGACTGATGTTGTAACAGTGACTTCCTCAGTTACTTACATACTGTTTCAATGCTCACTTTAGTTTATATAATTAAATTAATTCTTACTGCTTCTGATGCAGAAAGCTGATATTACCATTCACCAACAAATCTCTATCTAGATACTGAAGTACAGAATATAGAATTTTAAGCCAGAAAATAAACTCTGTTACTCATTGTATCACATACATTCTTTAGTGACAGCAAGTCACTGATCATTCTCATGTCTTGACGTTCTGATGTGAAAAAAAAAATCAAGATAAAAATCTAGAGCTGCTGGGTTTAGCTCATGAGTAGGGCTAAAATTCCTCAAAATTCTCAAATAGAAGTTATGACAAATGTAAGCCATTCTTGTTCCTTTCACATAATGAACGCACACAGAGTTCACAATGACTTCAGTTATCCTCCATGTCAACAAATTTTCAGGGTAGCTCTCTCTTATTACTGTTTCATGACCCATGTACATGCACTGCTCAGAGTAAGCACATAAGCTCAACAAAATTCTCGTAAACAAGAATTCGTATCTTATTCAGAGCTTAAACAACACCTAGGAAGACTGCTGGTTGTTTTTTTCTCTCCATATTTCTACTGCTGAGAGTTGCGTGTTCGAGAGAGAGAAAGCTAACGCTTATATGTGAACAGTTTTCAAGAGCATCCATATATAGTCAGTATTATAAATAGCTATTTTTATAACAGCACAGAACTGGCTTTTTGTTATATATAGAGAGAGGGTGTTTTCTGCATACAGAAATTATTCTCTTATTCTACCTTGTACTTGCAGTCTTAGCTCTCCTCCCACTCACACAGTCCTGCTCCATACAACAACAGAAATAGCCACTGCCAGTGTCAAACCACGCTGGCACTATAGTTAACCGTACCAGTGCTCCAATAATAGTTTCCAACAGACTAACCCAAACCTCTTTACAAAAAGAAGTTCTCTCTATACTGACCATACAAATGTTTACATTTTCCTGTAGCTATTTCACTAGTTAAAAAGCTTATGAAATTGATATTCTCAGGCGTTTTGTTAGAAATATAGAGCTACAGTAAACATTTCAGTACTTGAATCTCAAAATGTATTTTTTCTTCATCATTATTAAACTGAAGTGAAAGGATCTATGAGAACATTAAAATGGATGCGCAATTTCTTTTTTTTCCCAACACTTCAAGTTTTGAAAACTAAGCCAGAGCAAATCAGCTACAGCACAAACAGGTTTGCTGCAACTCTCTAAAATGAGAGTTGTCAGACAAAAGGAATCAAAACACATTTCTAATTTCAGCTTTCATAAAGTTCAAGTCTAAATCATTATAAAAAACCCAAACTTTAACATAAACCAACAATAGATTATATATCAGATTCATTATAATTGTTAACTTTCAGTTAAAGTTAAAAATCAGGCATACTCGAAGTATTTTTACATGTGTGTTTTTGAACAATGATAACTGCTTTCAGTTGCACATCTAAGCACTGGCTGAAATTAATTCCAAAATTAGTTCCAAAATACGGTATAGCACTTGCAGCACTTGATTACTACAGCTTTAGATTTCTCCCCTTTCCTATAAACTACGGTCTTTTACCCATTGTAATATATCATCCAGTTTTTCTACATGCCAGAAAAATCTAAGCGTGGTGACAAAGATTTTTATACAATTTTGATTTAAATCCCCAAATACTACAGTTTTAGGTGAAAACTGACACAAACAAGGCCATACTCCTGAGAGTTACTCAATGCGGAGGCTTTAGGCAGAGAGCTCTCTCCTTGCAGAACATCTTGCCAGAAGTACAAAGGGGAGATTTTATTTCCTATTGCCAAATGAGCAAAATGACAGAAATCTTAAACACCCACACAACTACAGGTAGTATTTAAGTCTGTACAACAGAAAAAGCCAATATTTCTATTTCTCAAACCACCTATTAAAATGGCGCTTCTTGTTTCTACTACAGGAAGGTATATTTTATAAAAAGCTTGCTTTATTTTTTTTTTTTTCAACTGCAGACCTCTGCTGTTAAGTCACCACACACACACTAAGACAAGAAAAATCCTAAAGATCATGTTGTTTTGGGCAAACCCAACAGACTGTGAAATATTAGATTTGCCACTCCTGCACTGAGATCTGGAAAAAAAAATAGTTCAGTGTCCTCGTAGATAGTAAAATGAAATGGAAATTCTAGATTGTACTAGCCAAGAAACCACTATCAACTGGCAATATGCAACTTGATCACTCATTATACTGGAAGCCTGCAGTGCTCAACATCTCTCTGAGAAACAGAAGAGGCATGAGGACAACAAAAGAAACTAACAGGACAATTTAAAACTTCTTTCCAGCAACACTGCAGAACCTAAAGGCCATTCACGATCTGCACCTATCAGTATGCCAACGGATTTTCCTAGCCCTCCTGTTTTACTATTTTCTCACAGCCTATTTGAGACGTTCCAAAGCTCTGCTAAATACATATGTATTTGCAGTAAGTACGAAGTCTTCCAGATATGACTGCAGACTAATCTATTACCATCCTGACAAGCCTGCTGAGTAGAAGTCAGGCACTAGCTTCAGAGCACAGAGGAATTTGCATGATCATTACTAATGTCACTATGGCAGTTCCACGCTGTTGCTGTCTCAGACAGCTACCTGCCGCAGCCATGGTAGGCAGTACACGATGCAGACAGAAGGAGGATCTCCGGGAGGGAGGCTGGAGTAGTTCAGCAACAGCACGCAGAGCCCTCACATACACCAAAGAAAACGGAACGGGAACAGAGCTGGCTTCCCCAGCCCTGGAAAGGGGCATTGCTGCAAACACACAAAACCCTGCTTAAAAAAAATAAAAAAAATAAAAAAAA
>KZ505794.1:736013-755990 GCA_002844005.1 Limosa lapponica baueri | reverse complement strand
AGGCTTTTTTTTGCCTTATTAATTTGGCATGGAAACTGGTCGACGCCCCCGGCACGCAGAGCCGTTAGTCACCCGCGTGAGGAACGGGGCGGGGGGGCGGGGGGAGGAAGGAGAAGGACCGTAGGAATTGCTGCTGGGATGGATGGATGGATGGATGGATGGGGAGAAAGGCAGCTGGGATGTTAAAAGTCAGTATCTCCTTTTTCCTCAGATCAGCTCCTGAAACGGTGAAAATGCCTCCAGCACTCGAGCATTTCTCCAACCTTTACAAAACCATCATCTCGACTTGCAGATTGTGTTGCTGGCCGCCTGTAAGGCTTGCACGATCCAGCTTTGCTTACAAAAATTAAAAACTAAAGGCACTTTCAGCTGCCACTTTCAGGCAAGCATCGAATATTGGATGCATCATGGCAAAATGCAGTTCTGCAAGTTATGGATGCTTGAACTCAGCTCTCATGTTCTTGGTATGCTTCAGTGGTTATTTAAATTAGAAAAATGTTATGAAGCCCACTGGACTTAACATGCCGTAGGACTCAGCGATGGTTGAGTGTTGCTATCTAACAGTAGCCAAAAGTGTATTTCTTTTATAAGGATACGAACCTTAAAAAAAATCTGTGCAGACAGATAACAGACTTAAGGCATTGCAGTGCCTAAAAATCAGGCTTCTCATTTTCATTTGTTATTCCACACAGACTCCTTCTTGAGCCTTGGGGCACTGAAGTGTCTAGGTTTGGATCAGGGATGCACTTTTGAAGTAAATGCTGTCATCATCTCTGCTTAACAGTGCTTTGATTCACAGTGTGGAGTGGTGTTGGAGTGCATGAAGTAGATCCCTTTTGGATGAAGCTAAACTGGCAGAGGTGCTCCAGGGTGCACCTAACGCGTTCCAGCCACAAATGAGTGCACAGTGGGACTCAAACTGAACTAGTTGAACATTAGGAATCCCTGAAATGTGTATCACTTGGAGATCAGGCCCTCGGTACCAACTGTTGCACTCTACAGGGCAACGTCTTCCATAGCTAGAAGGATAACTTGAACTGAAGTTCAAGATGTGCTGCTGCTGTCTGAAGGGTAGAAAATGTGCTACCGATGTTGCTATTCCAGATATTGTCAATGCCTTTTGTGGTCCTTAATTATCCCCCTATGCCTGTAACTGATTCCAGGATAGAAGGCATTGGTGCTACAAGTTAAAAATTAAGATAAATGACTGGGTAATGCTTTAATGCTTAAAAATAACTGAACGAATTTCCGGTAACATATGCTAGCAATTAAAACATTTTTTTTCTATCAGTGTGTCTTGTCATTTTAATATGAAGCCAGATTGTAAGGGATGTAGTACATGTTGAATTTTTGTGAGAAGCCCTAGACAGAACCACTCTTGTGGCAAAATCTGAACAGAGAACTGAGGATTTTTTGTTATAACCTACACAAAATTAATTTCCTTTTCTTACAGTGCTTCTCACAAAGTAAGCAGTTTCACACACTAACATGATGTAGTTACTCTTTTTACTGAGATCTGCTTTCTTTTGGATGTTTCTCATAATATGATATGTGACAGAGAAGATAGAATGTGTGATAGAGAAGATAGAACACTTTATAACACTTCAGCTTTGCTTCAATAAGAACAGCAGTCCATAATTTTACATGCCTGAAATCAAACATCATAGCTCACTTGTCCTCTGGATTTCTTCAGTATTCATCATAATATTTTTCTCCCTCATCTTGTGGTTGTAACAGAAATGTTAGAGTACAACAGATTTTTGTTTACTGCATCCAAAAGTTTAAGGCTAATTTCACTCAACTAAAAGGATGGAATTTTATAATGAGAACCCTTGGAAATCAGGCATGGATGTGGAGGCCAAGCCCTTTTTTTCTGACATGAATATCATGGTCTATAACAAGAGATTCTGTTTTGAGAAGCTAGGCTAGGCTCCACCAAGTCACTAAAATAGAGGAAAAAAGATTAACCAGGTAGAACAAGCATGTATGACTCCGAATACAAATAAGCAGCAGGTCTTATTCATAACAAGATAACATTTTTAGACATTATTCCCCAAAAAAAGCAGGGGAAACACCCAAGTTTGGGCCACCTGGGTGGTTTTTCGAGGAACTCCTAAGGGGGTTATGGAATGATCCAGGCCAGAGACAAACAGGTGAAGACAGCAGCCAGATTGTCTTGGCTTCCTTTTTTTTGGTCCCACAAACTAGCTGGCTCGCTGTCAGGCTGGCCCTCCAGTGCAGATCAGAGCAGTCTGATCTGTTCTGCTGGAAACGGCGTGAAGTGCCAAGTCCTACACGTGTCTTCTCTAGGAGTGCCTATGAGTCATTGTACCAGCTAGGCGTACAGGCAGCTACTGGTTTGATGGCTAACCAAAGTAATAACAGTCTCGGTAGGAATGAGCTGCTTACCCCCTGCATCTGTATCAAGCCACTGACACCGAGAGCCAAGTAGGAATAAATTTGATGTAAGCATCGGTGGAAGTGGATGGCAAGAGGACACTGAGTGAGTAGCATTATCCACACGGTTTAGACAGGTAGAAATGTAAATACATGGTGCAAGATACTATCAGAGCATTTTAGAAGAGCCTTTAAAAAGACAAAAACCAATGGGAGTATTCTCCTAGCTGAAAAGTGCAGAAATTGGCACATGGATAGGAGCAGATTATTCATTTATTCTTTCTTGCAGTGACATTTCATTACATACAGAAGAAACAAAAACCATGAAGAAGTGAATAGATATTGTTTCTTTCCTAGGGTCTTGAGAGAAAACAATGCAACAAAAGGGAGCGATGCTGGTTTTATTTTTATTTTCTACAAAGTAGCTGTTGCTTTCCCAGGAACCAAGCTCTCAGTTGAGCAAGCAGTAATTTAAAAAGAATTTTATAGTGAATTTCCTATACAGCCTTGCATATTTAATACATGCAATAAAGGCCGACAGTGACAATTCTCAGGTGGTAGAGTTTGCTATAACTGCACTGACATTCTTTTATAAAGCTTTTCTTAAAATGTGTATTTTAAGATGTCTAATTTGCACGTATTGCTCTTGAACGGGATCATTTCATTTTGAAGACCGGGCACATGATCCAAGATGTTATGTCTTTATTCTTCCCTGTGCGATCGTTTCCACACAAGGGCTACAAACCAATTTTTCGGTCCTCCATTTGGTGGGTGCTGCAACCATCCTTCACCGAAACGGCAAGTGGTTCACTCCGCGGGATTTGCCGGGTACGGGTGTTTGTGGGGATTCAACAGGGATGGGGGTTTTCTGCACATCCCCCCGAGCAGCGTCGCTAGCTGCTCTGCCCAGCACTTCTAAGCCAAACACAGCCCTGCCGGGGGTGCTGGGGGTGGCGGTGGGGGGAAGTAACAGCAGAAACGGGGCTTGGTCTGCAAGAAATAGTTTTACTGTCTTATTTAACAAGACATGTTTAGGCTACAAAAAGTACCAGCGATCTAGAGCTTACCTACTCTCTGCCTCCTAGTTTAAAAATAGGTTTTCTGTGCTGCTTAGCCACCTGCTGTATTCTCCTCTTATGCATTACCACTGCCCTTTCTTCTGGCTTCCTAAACGTATGTGGGTAGATTGCAAGATACACATTCTGCTTTTGCAGAGCCAGGACTCAGCCTAATTATAACCTGCAAGATCAGGATGTGACTGTTTTGACTTGCAGAAGCACAGATGAATAATTGAGTTGTTGAAATTTAATTTGTTTAGATGTTCTGAACTCTGTCCGCTTTTTACTGTAATTTGTTGCGTTTATGACAGTGCTGATACATGATGAAAACGACCTGTGTGTGCAAGCCGTCGGTTGCATTGTATTGTCCGATGAAGTAAATTGACTTTTAGCAAAGTAAAAACACTTTTGTTGTTCTTTTATGATTCTAAAGTCAATGTGTTTTTATAACTTCTCCATGACAAGGAAAATAGTACACAGAATAAAGTTAAATAATATTTCTTTCCAGACTATGGTAATTTAGACAATCTGACATTTCAAAGAACTATACGTCTTTATTTCAATAATAATGACCAGTTATGGTTAATGGATTTCATTCATCCTAATAGGTCTTACTGTGTGTAATAGGCACCTTCAGTGTGCACGTAGGTAGCTTTGCCCATGAGGTATTTCATCCTTGAGCATAATTCATAGCTTTATGTCAGCATTCAGTTGGAACAAGACAGGGGATAAGACGACATGCTTGCAGGGTGGCTTTCGGTTGCAGTAGTCTGTGTCTTGAGCTCTGAGGGCAATTCCTGTATGTCTAGACCCATCAACGCTGCAGTCCTCAGCTCATCTCAGAATAATGGTACTGACATATGTCATTATAGTCTCACAGATCCCATTGTCTTCCATGCCTTTCCCCCCCCTTGGAGTTCTGGTGTCCCTAGCAATGATGTCAGAATAAAAACATACTAGATAGGATAGCTCACATGCTTTCCATTGATTGTTTTCTTAAAATCAGTTTTGTTTTCAGAGCCTTTGTAACTTTCCATAAACAGTTTCCTCTTGTTGTATTTAAATACTCTATTTTCCTCTGTCGTACTTCTCCCTAGTTCTCCTTTCTCTCTTGGGTGCATTTAAACTTTACTTAGTTACTATTTTACTCGTGTAAGTGTGTTGTTTTCACATATACCAGCAGTATCCCCCACTTAGGGTTCTTTTTGACCTATTTTCTAATAGAATAGGTTTCAATAGGAAAGAAGAATCGCCCTTCCTCTCTAGAATAATCAGAATTTATTAACTGTCTTACTAAGCCAAGCCTAATGGAGACCCCATGCTGCTACATTTAGCATCTGTATACAGAACCCTAAAACTTTATCCATGAAACAGTAATATATGAAATATTGCATCTAGACTGGCAGTGTCTCACTAAATATAATCTTCAATTAAATCAAAGACACAACTTGGTTTGAATGTATTTTTAACAAGGGAAAAGATGTGTATGTTTTTTGTATTCTGACATACAGAAGAATGTGTTAGAAAATATTAATTTAAATATAGCACAGAGAGAGGGGCTGTACAGCAATATCAACACAGTTGAGATGTTACAATTTCTACCTATTGTAACATGTATTATCATCACTATCGTACTTAAGAGTCCTACCCTTGGACAGAATTCTTATTTAGGTGGATCAGGTGTCATACAAACACATAATAGGAAGATGATCCTCGCCCCAAAACACCTTATAATTCAAGAGTTAACAGGTGAGAGAGCATTGGGAAAGGATGAGGTATACTCGCACACAGCTAGACTTAGCCAAATCTGTAGCATCATGGCAGAGGTGAATATCAAATATAGGGTTTTTTTAAGGAAAATAAGTGGCTTTGTTGATTTTATGAGAAACTCAGCAAGAACACGTGGGAGCAATGTGGGAGATAACATGGATGCGCATACCTGGAATTTTATCAAGCAGATGATAACTGTCATCCTGGGTAGGCTAGAGGTGAGAGCTTGAGAGATGCTATAGTGGGGACAGCTTGCAAATGGACTTGAAAATGGAGACAGTGTACACTGATGGTGTAAAGATGGGAACAACAAAGAAAGGGTTGTAAGAGAGGAAGATCTAGAATTTACCATCTCCCTGAATGATGATGAATTATTAAGGTAGTGCATGGCAAGGGTAAGGAAACAGATGTTGCAGCAATCAATGCGTGGCATAATGAAAATTTGGATGAGTTTTTAGTATGCAGATGAATGCAAAAAGCCTTCTACTAGAAATGTTAGAAGAAAGCCTTGTTAGGATTGCAGCATAATTTGGCTATGATAAAAAAGATGGAGGTGGAAAGTGCAGATAAGTGGCAGGCTAGATATGATTTCTCATGGTGACTGCAAAGGAGATGCAACCAAAAGTGCTGTTTTAAACATACTGTTCTTGGGCTCATGTTCCTGAAGAACAAATCTGAACGAGATTTTTTGAGACTTTCCTTTGAATAAAAACAGGCAGATCTGGAGTGAACAAATGCATATTCAAAATAATAACTAAATCATCATAGGGTTAGATCATCATAAATGCTGGAGGTGGGTCTTGAAAGAACTCCAAATGGCCATGAAGTGGTAACAAACAGACACACAGAGGGGAAAAAAAAAAGACAGTCACGGAAACTTAAGAAGGACAAGGTTTCGATGATGGATTTTTCAGCTTTTGTTCAGTTCAAAACCAGTGAGAGACATAGGTAAGAGCAGATTATGTTGTGTCTTAGGGGAGAAGGCTAGTTTACAGAGGTTCTGGGATGAAACTGGAGAAGAGGTACGTTTAGTGAGCTTGGAGACGGGAAAGAGGAGCAGAGCAGTCTGTAGCTGGTGAGAAAAGGGGATCAGAAAAAGAATGTTTTTGGTGTGAGTGTGAGAGTGAGTGAAGGAGGAAAAAATGAGGCAAATGGAGCAGTTGAAAAAGAGAAATTCTTAATATGTGACATGGAAGAAGGAAAAGAGTAACGGAAAGGGAAGGGATGGAAAGCAGCTGTCTTCATGTAGAAGACATTGGTGAGATCCCAGTGTAGAGAGTGAAGGAGATGAGGGAGCAGGGTAGGAGGGAGGATGATTCAGGGTAGCAAAAAAACAACTTGAGATGACAGATGTTCTCCAACTAGAGAATGGAGAATTACTTAACTACGAAACCGGAAGAACTGAAGATGGATAAAACAAACTTGCAGTGCGGAAAGACAGCTCTTAGGTAAAAAGGTTGAAGCAGGCAGAAAATGAACAACAATCCCTGAGACAGAATGAGAAAGGAAAGAAGAAATGTGGGAAAAGAGAGGAGAGACAAATACTGATAAATACCAATGACCTGGAAATTGTGGAAAACTGAGTGACATAGCATGAGGGAGAAGAAGACCTTAAGTATGAAGCTGAAAGATCATTATTTAAAAGGGACGAACACAGCAGCAGAGATCAGAGAATATGGCTGATGAAAATCCGTGCAAGACAGTAAGCTCTGCTATAGGGTGAGCTGAGGGAGGAATGCCAGCTGAACACAGAAGGGAGACATGGGACTCTTCAGCAAAGGGATTGGATGGATCAGCAAGGACTTACATGGGATATGGTGAAAATAAAAGAATGCCTTGAGTTGAAATCAAAGCACAAGGCTGAAAAGAATTGCTGCATGGAGAGCAGACAGTAAGAAAATGATAGGGGAAGTGGAGAAGGGTCGTATTTAAAGCTACTAAAAATGGAGAAAGGGTATAAGGGATGTAGTCAAGGAGGACCACAGGCAGGGAGAGAGCAGAAACCCGGTGTGACTACCTTGAAACAAAGCTGGGGGGAGAAATGAGTAGAAGATAGAAACCTCTGAAAGTGAGGGAAGAGAAACAAAAGGATCCAGAACTTGGTGAGGCTAAAGGCAGTGACATATGAAGAAGTCATGGATGACATGGGTTTTTTACAGACATAGAGAGTGGGAGGAAAGAAGGGTGTGGGTGTGAAATTTGAAGCTGTGAAACAAGACAGGTAGAAGCAGCAAGAAAGGAAGATGTAGTGTAAGGCAAGACAAAATTTTCAAGCTTGGATGGTAAAAATAATGGCCCTAACTTCTCTTTAGCTGTCTCAACAGAAACTGGCTTTAAAGCACAGTCCCTCAAAACATTTTTCTCTTTTCTTTCCAGAGATCATCTGCAAATAGTTGCTCAGATGTGTGGGTTTTTCTCTGGGGAGGGCAGAGGGAAATGAACTACTGATTCCTACTCTCTCCTGTTCAATGTATTCATTAGGCTGGTGGAAAGGCTGGTAGAAACCATATTTAATAAATTGAGATTGATTTAGCTGAGAGAAGGCATAGATGTTAACAGCGTCATTCCTAAACAAATTTAGATCTTTCTGTTTCATCACATTTGGCAGGTCTGGTTGGATGATGTCCGTACTAACGCTAAATATGGACTTGAGCTTGAATGCAACCTAAGTGACTGGGACCGGGTTTATTTCATCAGCCTGTACTAGAGGGGTCTGCTGCTAGATAATGGTGTTTGTTTCTATCTTAGGGACTTTCCTGTTTCCCCAGCTGCTTCTGCAAATTAGCAGCAGCCATGAAAGCTTCTTTCAGTGTGAGCTTTGCTCAGAAGTGAATACCTTTTTTCCCCTGGATGTGGGCCTTGCCACTTCTCCGTGCTTCTGTCACCTGGAGTTTGGGTTTCTGCAGAGAGCACTCCATAAAACCATGCCCAGAGATCAAAAGGGAGCTTCCCCACATGAGTGCAGAACACCCACTGGCTGAGCAAGTTCCTCCTAATGTTCCCAGCAGGCAGCCTTAGCTCCTGTGAAATTCAGTGTGTTTTTACACGCACTGCAAATCTTCAGGATGGGATCCATCTTAATCGAATACACTGCTCGCTCCTTATAATAACTCAGCAACTGGAGTTCTTCAGGTGAAAGGATTCTGCTCTCTCCTGTACCGGAGAAAGGTCTGCTGATATCATATCTTGTGTGCTCAACAAGGTGCTCTCGACCGGCATTATTATTTTAGCCATTATGTCTACAAAAGAGCCTGAAGCTACAAAGCCTGTTTCCAAGATAAGCTTTCTCCTTCCTGTTTTTGAAAAGGGATTTGGTTGTTAGGCTGGGGGAGCCACGGCAGACTGCGGTTCTGGTTTGTTTTCTAGGAATGACTAAGAGAGGAGGAGTTTGTACGGTCTGACTAAATTCTGATGACTTTGTTAGCAACGGCGTTTCTTTAACTGTACATGAGCTTGCTGAAAGTATGTTTTTAATCTTGTAAACCCTCCGCAGTTTCTGATGTTGCTTCTCACACACATCCTGTTATTTTCCCTTTTTAGCTTCAATCCTTCCGTGTTTGACATACAGGCACTTCCAGGAATATTTTAAAATGGATTTTTTCAACTTTGTAAACATACTACTTTCAAATATTTCCATTGTTGGCTAATGTCTGAAGATTTCTTGTTTTAAATAAAACCCTTCAACCCTGGTTAAAAACAACATTTTGTTTTACTATATGAGCAGCCAAGCCACCTTAAAACTGAAACACATTAAATCAGAAAAATGAAAAGCTAATCTGGTAGACATTTTGTCATTGGTAGACATTCAAGTTATAGCAAGAAAAGCAGAATGAAGAGTTCAACTCTTGATCAGAATAATGCAAACGTGGGACTACAGGCTTGATTGGAGGCTGCATTAGAAAAAAGGTTGTGATTTGCGTCCTCAGAAGCAAAATGAATGAAGTGCATGAAATCTGGTTTTGGTTCAGACTGATGGCTGTCCCAGATTAGCTTCCCTGATGTGATTTCAACTGCAACCAACCATGACAGTGAATAGTTTCTTGTGTTTGGTCCCAACCAAGTAACAAAAGCATAAGAAAAAAATATTTGGAAGTGAGGGTTGATACTTAGTACTGATGAAAATCTGAAAGCATAAGGCTTCAGTTCTCCATTGTGGACCACTCCCTGGTGAATCTAATATTATCTTTTCCCCCCAAACTGTGTTGGAACTAGTTGTCCTGTACTGCAGTGACATCTACTGAAGGAAAGCGAAAAAAGACTTGGGAAAGTGATGTTGGCCTCTCTTAAACATAACACAGTCATCAAAGCTTTAATGTATTTTTAAATACTGAGGGGTTTAATATTTTTCCCTTTGAATATTTCAGAGCTATTATTATCTGATTGTTACTCAGCACCCATCATCACAATGTTTGCAGACTTTAAACAAACATATACCTAACTAATGTATTCTGTGACTTGTTTTGTATGCAAATATTTAATTCCTGAAAGACAGTGGTTTAGTTTTGGCTGGTTCTCCATTTGAAAATGGAAGTGGAGAGATTTTTTCCTCACTGAAGGAGGGGAGAGATTAGAATTTAGCGGGCTGGCAAATATAGCGAGGTGTTCAGACAGAGATGGCTGCGACCCGTGTGCCTCAGTGGGTGAGAAGAGGTGGAAAGGACAAGGAGAATTGTCACTTCTGCTGTTAAGGTGCACTGCTTGTATTTGTATTACATTTAGGTAGAGCATATTTTATTATGTGTTTTCTTTATGCTCCCCTCTTGCCAGCAGGCACTGTTTTAAACTGCAAATGACACTGAACCCCTCTTTTTGTTGACTAATGACTTATGTTACATACAGCCTTTTGTAGGGAAGATCAGTCTTGTTTGCTGGTGAAAGTTTGTGGTCTGTAGTTGCTCCACCTGGATATATCCATCTCTTTCTTTCAGTGGACTGTATTATGGGAACTAATCTTCCTGCCGCTGGCAGCATTGGTTGCAGGACGAAAGTGGGATTCATGCCTGCACCTCCACCCTTCTGAAGCAGATAGTACCTTGTCCTTTTAGTTGCAAGACCCTCCTTCAAGGGATACCTCCAAGCAGAAGAAATCCCATGAGTGTATGCCTGTGCCAAACTATCGATGAGCTAGAAATAAAGCATAATGGAGCTGCAAAATGTTGCTCGATTGAGATAATTGTTGTTTGGAAAAGACCTGAAAATGCAAAAGGGAAGGTTTTATGGTTCTGCTCTCTTCTGCTCTTTTTTCTAGTCTCCCAGCATGCAACACTTACAGCCTATAATTAAAACAGCTTGCTGCTATTTGCATTTTCATGAAAGGATCCTCTTCTAACATAACCACTCTTAAATCTCCTATTTGATATCAAGTGAAATTCAATTTCAGGGCTTTCCTCTTTGCAGTTCATTTAACTCCTAATGGCTTTTTAGCCTAAATCTATCTCTTTTTCTGTCTGAGCATGTGTCTCCCTCCCCCTCTCTCTGTCTCTCTTCCTCATTATTTGTTCACCTTTAAGCCATTCCAAAGCTATTGGAAAGACAGATTGCAAAGACAGAAGCCTGAATTTTGCTATTATGCTCAACAACTCTGGCATGAGTTCCTACACATTTCTATTAAAAATATGTCTGGAGCTGAAAACCCAGTGAGGGAAAAATGGGCTTCGGGCTGCTTATTAGTTAAATAGTTCTGTATGGCATTTTCTGCACATGGGAGTCATATTTATGGATCTAGATGAACAGTGGAAGAATAGTGCTTGGCACTGTATTCTTGGAAGTGCTGAATTTAAGGACATATATAAAATTAAAATACTGTGCATATGCTACGTGCTAGGTACTTTGTGCAATGCAACTGAGCAAGGCATCCCTTAGAAAAGTAATAGCTAGCAGTAAAGGATGTCTAGCAAGTGAAATTTTCTGTTGATTCTCTCATTCTCTTCCCTATCTTTCCTTTTCCTGACAGAAACAGATGGAATTTTATTTTCTCACGATTACTATGAACTGAGACTAACAGCTCCTAAATTGGCAGTGAGGAGGTGGAAAGGTGTGGAAAGAAATAACAACATGCAAACCCTCTGTAACAGTCTGAACAGTGAAATGTGGAAATAAACCTTGCCATATGAATTAACCATGACTGGCCTGTGGCTTGTGGATTGCACCCAATATGTAATGATCCATCAGCTCTTCAAATAGTGTGTGTGTGTTAAACAATAACACAATTCTGTTGTTCTTCTACTGATGATTAGACCTTCCAAACTATTACAAAAAAGAGGAGCATTGCCATGTTATTTACCTAGGGTAGAGGCCTGCAAAGGTTTTTTTGGGGCTTTGAAATTGTTGTTTAAGCATTGTCTACATGGAAGTCATTGACTTTCTTAGAACACTTCCTTTAGGTTCCTCTTTGCCCAGTTTCCTCTTTTCCCAAACTCTGTATTTTCTTTTTGTGACCATTCTCTTATTTTTAAAATCGTATTATTTAACCACAGGGTAGGGCACAATGGTAGTAAACTCAGTTTAAAACCTACTCCAGCTAGCATATGGACATCTTCTGAGAAAGCAGGCACCTGACTTTCTTGTAGGCTACTTCTGGAGATAGTCTGGATGTGCCTAAGGTACTGGCCATGGTATGATTGTCTGACACATGCCACAGGAGTCGCACAAGGCTTTTCTGTGCTACAGCTACCCCTAATTTTGAGAAAGAAGACTTTCTAAATTAAACAGGTTAAATATCTTAACTTACCACCCCCAGCAGAGAATATAGAACGATGAGGAATTTAATATTCAGAGAAGTAGAAGCTGCTGAAATGACATTTTATAAACGTTGGCAGGGATGTGCGGAGCGGGGGGAATGCCTGATCCAATGCTCTGTTTTGTTCCTAAGGAGGATCCCAGTGCAAATTTCCACATGTGCGAGATCTGATCCCACAGTGAGGAATGCACACCACCTGAGCCAGAGCGAGGGGTCCCCTTCAGCATAACAGAGTGAGGATATCTCTCCGGCAAAGAGCAGTAAAGGAAGAGATTTTGTGCAAGGGAGAGGAAACAGAAAATTACACAAACAAGCATCACAAAAAGGTTCTAAATCTCAATGAACGGCACAGAGAGATTAAACAGCAGAGAGGACTGACTGAGAAAATATAAAGCATGGACTAATTTACCTGGTTATTATGAGAAGTCAAAAGTCACAATGGACCTCTTCCTTTTCCTGGATTTAGTTTGGTCTCTGATGAAGATTTTTCGGATATTCTGGATTTCCTAATTCCAACCCTGACCTGTTACCACTGTGGCAGTAAGACAAGGCAATAGTGCCAAGGCTGGTGCCCACTGTCATGCCTTGCTCAAGGACGGAAAAATGCCACCTTTTCTGAAAAAAAGTGATGACCTTGAGTGCAGAGTCCTCCCCAAATGTCTTTCCCTCTCCACACGCTCATTTTCAGAAGGACTGGGGAGGGGAGGGCTCCCTCACTCCTGAGGCAAAGCTGACCTCAGCTACAGGTGGAGAATATTTCAAGCTCAGTTTTGGCATTGCTAAAGAATTGAGATCATGCTGGTCCTCAGTACTGGCTGCATATGACAAACTTTGCAATTGATACTGATATTGCTGATCATGACCTGTTATTTCAAGAGCTGGAGGTCTTTGCATTCCTGGTAGTGTTTGTAATGATCATAACCCTCTCCAGAACTGATTATCAATGCCAAGTGATCAGTGTTGCTGCCTCTGGTCTGACATATGTGTGTCCCTTCCTCTTTGCACCCACACAAGGATGGTTCAGGCTATCTGACAGGCAGCTTAGCCTGCAGCGTAAAGCAATAGCCTCAGAGGCTGCCAGTGATTTCTTCTTATTACTGAAGAAGCTGAAATATGGATGTTGCTGGTGGCTACACACCTTAAGCTTAAGTAGCGTTTCTGGGAAGATGACTGTGAAGCATGGGATAAGAGATGTTGAGCACACTAAAATTATTCAGCTACATATTTTCAGCCAAGCAGACCCTGAAAGTTCTGGGAGGAATGCCAGAGTGATGCTGGTAGATAAATGTTTCTGAGCCATCTTGTCCTTGACTACAGGAAAACAGAAGTGTCACTGGATAAGGATATTTTTTATAAGGCTACCCTCTCTTCATTTTGCTTTTCTTCATACGGAGTTATGTTAAATACTGGGTCAAAAATCTTAAGAGTCACTTTTGATGGTGTCCTTCTCATGGAAAACCATGCACCAGATTAACCTTTTAGCTATGCAGTTTGCATAGATTGCACCTTATTAATTTCATGGTTACCTCATACCAGTATCATATGCATCTTTCTGGGTTTTCTGGGTTTCCATTGTTTTGCTGATTCACTGCATACAGCGCATTGAAAATGCTTAGTATCCTTGCAAACACAATCAGCGTGATTCACATTCTGTATATTGTGTGCTCATTTCATGGAAGACCCAGTGTCAGTCTGCCTTAGTGTATACAGCTGTGACAGGTTTGGCCAAGTCATATCTGAAACCTCTTTCTTGACCCTTTGCTCAACAGGATTCTGTACTATATGTTGTCTTGTCTTTTGCCCTTTTGCATCTATGCCTAAAGGCAGCGGCTATTGAAATGTGTGCCATGGTGAATGCTTTATGTGGAACTGGCCTCTGAAATATGGCTTGTTTGATTCTCCCAGCTATTTTTCTTTACCTAAAAAATGAAAAATTACCACCACAGTTGCATTATGATTGTTTCAATTAAAATCTTTGCTTCTGGTAATTTTGATGAGGTTGGAATATTTCTAGATAATGATGCATCTTTGCTACTCCCTTTTCAGCACCTTAAGTCTCTACTGTTATTATTTCAGTCATTGTTATTATTATTATATTATTCTTGTTATTATGGGTCTAGAGCTTTCTTTTCTGTTTAGCACAGCCAGTGTAGAAAAATTTTCATTTTATATCTGCCATTTTTTTCCAACATTGTAACAAGATTAATTCTTTCTATTTGACTTCAATATCTTACACTGATTGATGCTTTTGATGCTCTCTTTCATTTCTTACTTCTAATAGTTGTAACCGCACCTTCAATGAAACACTCATGTCACATTAGCTTCTTGTTCTCCAGCAGGATTTTGCAGTGATGTAGAAAAAGTCTAAAAGATGTTAAAGACAGATTGTCCAAAATAAAAATTTTTGGAAGCATTTTCTAAGTTTTGATCCCTGTGAGAACTGAAGTAGCCAAATCAAGTATATGCCAAAATATTAAGAATTTCTTATTCTGTAATATATTGCTATGTGAACAGAGAGAAGAAAGTAGTAAGGAGGTGCTGAACACATAGGAATCAGTTGGCCTGTAGTAATAAATGTCCCACTTAATCTGCACAATGCTGGATGTAAAGTCATTGTTAAGAATTCTGGATTATATATGACGTGTATAGCTCTGAACTGGTGTATCTTTGTCTGGGGTTTGCATATTTATTTTAACATGATGGGTATGATGCTCTGAGTTGAAAGAAGCCCGTTTGCTTAACAGTAGCTTCAGAAATGGAGCCACCACTGAAGGACATAGCCAAACATAAGGTACTGTCTTCTGCTGAGACTGTGGTGATGACAGCTGAAAAGCTTATTAAGGGACAGCAAAAGAAGCAGTGGTGTGTGATAGAGCCAGGAGGCTTTATCGTGTTGCTTTCAGGAGATGCAGGGTTGGAACTGTGGAGGAGACCAGTTTCCTCCTGTTTGACGACTCCTGTGTGCAGGGAAATGGGGATATGTGAAGAGTCTCTGTAAATCACACCAAAGATAGCATCAAAGAAATACTCATGTAATTGATGAGTGATGTAATTAGCTTTCTTCCTAGTGGAAATACCCAATAAAGCCCCAAATACTGGCTAGCTGTGTGACTTAAGGGACAGTATAATAACATTTCAAGCCTAAGAATGAGTGCAGCACGTTGTTTTACACAGAACATCTAAGAAAACCATGAAGTTTCTTGATAAATATGATAAAAATGTTGATATATATGAAAATCTGCGCTGGCACATAACCTTCAAATACAGCTAAAGGAAAAAACCCACCCATGTATAAATCTATCTTTTTTATGGGTTCACTTATACTCAGGCTGAAGGCAGACCGAAGGTGGGGTCACTAGGACCTGTAACATTAAGCATGTCAGGGCTGATATTACGTAGG
This sequence comes from Limosa lapponica baueri, assembly GCA_002844005.1. Classification (NCBI taxonomy): domain Eukaryota; kingdom Metazoa; phylum Chordata; class Aves; order Charadriiformes; family Scolopacidae; genus Limosa; species Limosa lapponica. The sequence continues at coordinate 740,626 of KZ505794.1, read as the reverse complement.
AGTTGTTCAGAGCAACGTGATTCATATTCAGTGCTATTTGAGGCCATGTTACCATAGCCCTGACTCATAGGAGAGCAAAAATTAATTTGGGCTGGATCCTGTTATGCTCCCTGTGAATATATCTTTGTTGGAATATGTGCCCCTTTTTGATCAAATTCAGTACCTGATTTTCAATGCAGTCCCAGTTTACTTCTTTTTTTTTTTTTTTTAACACACGCTAAGCTGGAGTGGTGGCTTTCCAAAATTGCAAAACAAAACCAGCAGTTCCTTGCAATTCTGTTTGTCTGCTGCTTTTTCCTTCTGCTGGAACATACAGCATCTCACAAAAGCTTGTAGCCCAATCTTAAGGTTCAGTGTTTACCTTCCCGTTTCCTGTGTAAATATTTTGGCTTTTTGGAGTAAGTCAATTTTATGTCCTACTGATATATTTTGTTTAGATCATTGTTTCCTAAAGCTACTAAAGCACTGGAAGTATGCACAAAAGGGCAGATTTTATTAAAGCACAGTACATGAGTTTAATTATAACTAAAAGAAGAGAAACTGTCCCTTCTTTGTGTCATCTCTGTGCAGTAGTCATTTCTCCAAATGCCTCGGGCATCTTGGAGCATCAATTTATTAAATGTGGCTCAACAAAGAATTCAAGGACGCCATTTTGCAAAGGATGTTTTATTACTGAGTTAACACTAAGAAACATCGAAAATAAAGGTTCCTGACTTGGTATATTAAAATAAACTGAGTTTACAGTCTCTTCAGTAGTGAAAACTTTCTGTCTTCAAAAGGAGTTTCCTGTGACCAGGACTGAATGAAGTAGTGACACGTGGATGGGATCAGTGCAGTGGCAGTACTGTTTTCCCATCCCACGATCTCAGAAGCACTGCTTGGGCATTACAGCTTTCTCTTTGTCCTTCAACACCCCTCTTTTAGGTATCTACATCGGCTCAGATGAGAAAAGTCAACCAGATAAATCACAGCTATATTCTATTCCACGATGGTCTCTTTTCAGCTGGAAGCATAAAACACCCCAAAAATGTGGGCTCAGGTCCACAAGAAAAATGGATCACAGTCCCTGTGATTTCTATGGGTTAATCTCCTGGTACGCTTCATTATGTGTGGGGTTTGTATTTAGGGGATAGCTTTCAGCCAAACATTATGAATTAAGAGGGTACTGTAAGTAACTCAACTGCTGCTGTGGTGTGTCTGACCAGCGCATCACCACAGCTAGCTGGCCATGGCCAAAAGTGGCAGATGGCATGAATACAGCAACGGTGCCATGAACTGCAATGGTTCACTGTGAACACAAGCCAGAGCCATAGAAGGCCCTATTCTACACATGGAAACATGCCAGTTTCTAAATGAAAAACAAACAAAAAAATAGTTTCTTTTCATCTTCAAATTATTTAGGTGACCATACACATTTGCTAGTTACCATAGGGCTGGTGGCAGGGGACGCGGGAGGAGTGGAGATTTTTGTGAAATCTTTTGGAAATCCAAAATAACTAAATTTTTCATTGTGACAAAGTAGTTGTAAGTCAGACATTAGTAATTTGCTATTTGTTTACACGAGCAGTCTGGTAGAAATATAATTTTTAGCCCAGCTAAGAGAGAAAAAAAAAATGCCTCAAACAAAGTGTGTCCATGCAGTGGTATGACATTATCTAAGTAATCCACGTCTTGTCAGTGTATTACCCCAACTTGTTCTTCACTTGTCACAGTTTGTAAAAAAGGTCTTTGTTTTGTGCAAATAAAAAGATATTTGAGGACTTCTAAGTACAACTCTGAGAGAAAAAATATTTGCTTGAGACAAACAACTGTTTTGTGACAGAACTATTTCAGGTGAAAGGAATGTAAAAGTCTAAGCAATGTGTCTCTGGTGTATAAATAAATGCCCTGTAATTGTCTTTGCTAAAAGTGGAGGTAATGGTGTTGAAACAATAGACTCCATTGAAAAATGAAATCCTGTAAAGTGATAAATGTGTAAGGTCAGCTGAACTATTTGAAGGTAAATCATTTTTCTTTCCTTAGCTACTGGCATCTTTAATCTGAGAACGACGACTTCCAGAAATTAACTCCGTGTGTTCCACAGTGGTAGGAAAAGACCTGTATCAGCTATAGGATCACACCTGCCACTTCATGTAGCGGGAACCCCTTCAGTATGCTGTCTCTTGACTGGATTAGACAATTCCTAACACAAAAATGTCCAAACTGTGTTCAGACACGCTCAGCTCCTGCTAAGACAGTTTCACGCAGATGGCTGGCAAGACTGATGAGACCAATGCGTTTCTGACCAGCCTGTGGCCAAGGGGCTAATACTTCACATTCCTTCTAAGAGTTGGGGTCCCTTAAACAGGTTAAGGGGAAAAACTCCTCTCATATACACACACACAAAAAAATTGCCAGATCAGTGGGCCCAAATCCCAGCTGGAGCTTGTATCTGGAGAGGAGAGAGCTGACTAGTAGGTAGTTACAATTTTGGGGTGCTTTAACTACTCACGCAGCTCATACAGATTGCCGTAACAGGCAAAGGTGGATAACAGCCTCCAACAGGCTGCACACACCAGGTAACACCACCAGGAGTGGAGCACAGATTTAGCACTGCAGAACCTCACTGCTTATTATTTCACATCAGCTTACACAGTTGTATGGTGTACTCACGCCATGCTTTCTTCTTTTCTCAGCTTCCATTTTGCCTTCCAGCCATTCCCAATTCCAATCTCTCCCAGCTCCCTCCAATTTTATATATCTTTTACATATATAAAATACTATGTGCATTATATTGTGTATACAGATAGCTGATATGTACATATCTATATAGCACTGCCGTTGTCGCAGGCAGACGCAGTATCCTGTTATAAGGAATTCTCCACCCAAGCATATAAGACCGTAGCAGAGCTCAAGAATCCTTACTGCATGTATAGAAACACTCCATTTGTGCCGGGAACACCAACCTCTGCACCAACAACCGGTTGCAAGGGCAGAGGGCTTCATTTGGAAAGGTTTTGGCTCAGTCTCTGTGCTTACATCTTCCTTTACTCTCAACGCATGAGAGTTTTCCCATTAGAGCCTATTTTGTAAAGTTATTTTGGGAGTAACTTCACAAGCAACTGAATAAGAAAAAAGACATAGCACAAGAATCAAGACATAAGCAGTGAAAGAATAAAGAAAAAGCTGTTAATGCCAAGTGTGTAAGATCTTATGCTCATGAAAAAGAACTACTAGAAAGAAAACCACCACGTTCTGATAATTCAGATATTTGATATCTTGCTTCTTATGCAACTCATTTTCTTTACATCCCTGGTGTTTCCATTAGAAATATGACTCTCCTTCCCTGCCTCCTGTTCAGCTGGTATTTTGGTCAGGACAGTTTTTCATCTTTAAGAACAAAGGAATTTTTGTACTTTATAAGATCAGAGGTTCGTGCAGTCCCATGACTTACCTCTGACAATGATAACCCAAATGATTGCAAAAAAAAGTAAAAGCAATTGTTACAGGCAAAAAAAAGAATTTTCTTTCTTACCTGTAGCAGCTGTCAGCTGCAAAAGAAAAATCTGAAGGGGTGCTCCCTGTTTAAAATTATTTCTATTATTATCATCATAAGATGACCAGGCCTATTTTAACCTCTACAGGTGTATTCTTTGTGATATCCTCTTAACTCTTGATAGCAGTCCTCTTGTGGTGAGGGGGTGTATGGATTTTTCTATTTTAACTCATCACATTTCCTGATATTCAAGTTTAGTGTATGTTCTTATTTTTGGAATAAAAAACTGTATGAGTTTAGATTCTTTGAATTTTTTTATTATTAGTTGTTTATTGCCCCTCATTAATCTCTGTGTTAAACGGCCCCATGTATATGGTCTCTCCTTGTACAAAAGTCTCGAGAGAATTTCTAATTCGTTTCATTTTCTGTTTTTGAAATAATTCTATTTGCATGGGTTTGCCATGGAGAGAATAAAACTAAACACAATAGAAAATATACCTCTGGTTTATATAATGCTTGTATATTGTCAGCATTATTTTTGATGGTGCTTATAGGCCTTTCTTGATAATTATCCTTTTATGCAGACACTTCCAAAGTGTAGCAGGATTTGCCTTAGGGACCATTGGCATCTTTGACCCTTTGTTGAGAAATGTCTGAAAAAAATACCTTAGGCAGAAAAACTTTTTGCTAACAAGTTCCTGAGAAGTATCTCTTTGTTTGGCCTAAGAGTGACTGCATATTATTTTAGCAGTTCCACCATTTATTTCAAAACTCTCTGAATGTAACCCTGAGGACTTGTCCTTCACTTTATTCTGCTGTTTCAACACCTCCCTCTGCTTCCTCAGTCTTCATCGTTATTACCTGGAGGCAGAACAGAAATGGTGTAGGGTTATTCTGACATTTTCTTACTGTTTCTACCCTCCTTCACACCTAAACTTTACTCATATTCTCATATTTTTAACATAGAACATTCACATAATCTTTTTTTTTTCTTTTTTAAATACTTAACACAGGGAAAAATCCTGTTAAAAATGAAAGCTAGCTAAAATAGTTGAAACGCTTCATTTTCTTCACCCAAAAGCTGAAAACTGAAGGTAAGGCGGTATATACATGAGAATGGAAAAGCACATTATTTTTG
>KZ505794.1:711466-726133 GCA_002844005.1 Limosa lapponica baueri | reverse complement strand
ATGCCTTTCCCTGCAGCTATTTTCTGTTTCTCCCTGATTAATTAGGTTGCAAGAGAAATAATCCTAAAGCCTAAAAGGTTTAATGAAGAGGTGAGATACCGGTATCTCAGGGAGTTATAATGATGTAAACCTCACTTGTGACGCATGCACGTTGTAACTAATGTAGGCTTGGCGATTAAAACTTAAAAAGCATGGACTTTGTAGATTTGACATCAGCTTTTCAGAGCGTCCTGTGTCTGACTTGTAAACAGCTCTTCAGGTCTGACTGGTTATAAATTTTTTATTATTCAGAGTAGCGGTCTTAAACCTTTGGATTTTTAAAGCTTTCACAACTGCACCGTGCTCTTTGGAAGCAGCAGAGAAAAGCAGCCGGTGAGGCGGTCGCCCAGGGTCGGGAACATGCAGGAAGGCATTCACTGCGTTACAGTTATGTTTGAAGCTCTCATATTAACATCAGGTAATAGATGGCGAACGCGTTGTGGCATACCGATTCTCCACGGGCCACCATCAGGTGCTGCTCAGACCCGGGCAACCCACAGCCCACGTGAGTGGGCTCGCTGGTAGCACGTCCGGGGAAATTAGTTGTACAACCAGGCTGCGTGCTTGGGGGCAGGGGGAGCTGGTTATCTCCCTTGGGGTATCATAAAACTTAAGTGCTATTTAAGGATGATATGACTTGAATTGATGTAAAGGAAAAGTACATTGAAGATACTTCTGTTGCTACTTTATGGAAGTTTCGGGAGGAAATGGGGAAGAGTACATGGTTAAACTGAAGCCGAGACCTGGAAGTACTTGTATGGCTTTTAACTTCAATGTAGTGTGCCTTTGAATGCAAAAGTAATGTTTACTGATTTGGTTAGCTGATGGAGTTGATGCTCTAGTTTTCTATTTGGTGCAAATATGTAGTAATATTTGTTTAATAGTGTAGTAGTATTTGTGTATCTTTCGGGTTGCTTGGTATTATATATTTTCACAGTAATGTTCAGATTTGGAAAAACCAAATACTAGCTTTTGATTACGTGTTATAGCTGCAAGTATAAACTACTTTAACGCTAATTAGAAGCCATGTAGATAGACAAATGTGACTGGCTCTAATTCAGTTAAAATTTCGTCCTATGTTAAGCTTTTATCTTGATGTAGGCAGGTTCAGGGAAGAAGCAATGACACTCCTCTGAAATATGTTTCCTCTGACTTTGTATATTCTTACTTTGAATGTACAGATGCCTTTTTTTTATTTTTGTCTCTTTGCTGTGGCTGTCCTTGCTGCATCGAGCTCCTCTGCTCTCGTAAGGCAGAGGCATTGTTTTCTGGAATAGCTGCTTCGGTTCAAAAGAGGCATTGAAGAGTAGCGCTTCCTTTACAAAACCAAGTGTAATTTCGTTTTTGCCGGAGTGAAATTTGTAGTACTGAGAAAGCATTAATTCCAGTATCTGACTAAAAGTTGCGTGTGTAAAACAACAACAGCGCAGCTTTACTTAAGAAGAGAAAATGTGAAAAAAGCTTGAAGCAAATTTAGGTAGGTCCTTCTGCCCTTTGTATGTGGGTGCCTTTTTCTCATGATTTTGTCTCCTTGTTTTCTTACTGTTCCAGTTGGATCATTAGCTGTGTGAGCCGTATTTACTCCCTTTACTGTTGCAGTTGATCCGTAATGGAATGGATGTACAGGGAGAAATGAAGTCTGCAGTAAAGATCCCCTGATACTAAATAGCATCTCTAACAGGAAACAACATTTGTCATTAACTGTCCAGGACACTGCAGCTGGTTTTCTTGCTTGTCTGGGTACACTACCTCAAACAAGGATGGGTGAAATACGCAGTTATTCTTGCCTGTTTTAAGATAATCTTTGAAAATTATAGTCAACATTCTACTGTAATATTTTCTATGTGTAAATATAAAACGAATTACAGGTAGAGACCGGGTTGCTGCTTCAAGGAGTCTACACAAGGGAGGTTGTTAACCAACTTCTTGACCTCCTCACATCTAAAGTTTTGTTTATTCCCTTTGAAAGAAATAGCCTTAAGCGCTCAGCCTTAGTGCTGATTGCTTCTTCCAGAGATTAAAATCTTAAATGTAAAAGACTATGCTGTTTGTGTTCTCTGAAGTGTAAGACATGCATCGTTAGTGGCCCAGAACTCTGAGTTTTTTCTAGCATGTGGGAAAATCCAGAAAATCCTGTATAAAGTTGATGAGGCTCAATAGAGCAGTTTGTAAATATGAAGCAATGGAAATGTTAAATGAAGAATTATTTGTGCTTGAATGTTATAGGTGTTTTCATTACAGACAGTAGTCCTGGTATTTTTGCAAATATTTCTGATGGATTTGCAGTTTGGCTCAATGTAATTTGAAGTCCCAGAATATTTATTAACATTCTGATATGATTTGTTGAATGATTCTTTTTTTACTTTGGTTTGTGTTTTGGTATGTGAGAGTGCTTTTACTAGTACAATTTGTACGGCTTCTTTGAAGACTTCTTTTCAGGTTCAAGAGTTCTGTATTTTGGTGATATCTTGATGTGGTAGGAAGCTTTAATACGAGTTAATGTTGGTTACATGCAGTTGAGTTTATTTTTGCGTTGCGGTGGTGACTGATAGTGGTGAAGTAAACGTGGTGTGTGTGAACAGCTTTACTTGTGATGTCTCCACTAAGTGGAGAGACAATTCATGTGCTTGAGGTAAAGCCTCTAAAAAACTGAAGCAGTTAAGTCCTTAAGTGAGTTTTAGTTTATTACAAGAGTGTATTTCTGAGCGAATACCATGACCTGCCTGGGCAATGTGTACCCAGCTCCTGCCACCCCTTGCTCCTGCAGTAGATGCTGGTCCTGGAGCAGCAATGCTGCCTCTTGCTCCTGGGAACAGCAAGAGATGATTTGGTGAGTGACCAGCTCAGTGTGTAAACTCCTCACATTGCCTAAAAGCTGTATCCTGTATCGGTGATTTCTTTGAGTATATCTATCTGTTGTCTTCTGGGATGGGCTAAGGGGGGCTTGCAGGAGTGGCGGAGTGGCTTCAGGTATCTGAGCCAACAGTGAGCAGGCTCCCCTTTTATCTGGAGCAGATAACCAATGCATAAATGGTGATGACCCTCGGAGGTACTTGTATCTCTTCCTTATTAGTCTTTCTGCTTGGTCAACAAGGACATAAATCTGGGGGAAAGTCAGGAACTGCATCACAGCCATTCAGAAAGCAGCATCTGTCTTTACAAGCCGCCTTATCTCTTTTATTTGGGCTTGCTCTGATACTTTCTCTCGTATACAGTGGACACTGGGCACAGGTATATACAGGTAAACCATTTGTAGTAGAGGGGGTGTGCTGTCTCCTACCCTTAGCAAGTGTCCTCCCAAGATCCCTGTCACACAAAGTAACAGGTTTAGTTTCAAAGTCCTTGGAATAGGACCAAAAATTCATTATTTTCTTTTCTTAGATCTAAATGAATTGAAGAAGTATACACTTTTTCTTTGTGATGGTAAGTTACATGTCTCTCATTTCAGCAGTGTAGATTCAAGACTGGTTCATAATTCTGGACTTTAACAGACGTCTGCTTTATGGGTAGTGGTTGATCATTTTGGATCCAAATTGGTGCAATACTAAGTGTGTGCTTATTGTGGTCCTTCTATGTGCTCTCTTCCTGCCTTTCTGAATTACTTGCAAAGCCTAATATCAAAGTCTTTCTGAAATACTAAAGCCTTTAATGGAATTTTAGTGCTCTTCCATTTGTTTTAGCAGGGGGATAGCCTTTCTGCTCCACAGGGAAGATGCTGTCTAGATATCTTACATCCAAACTAATCCTAAAGTACTTTTTCTTTTTTGGATTTGTTGGAATAATGCAATATGCTGATGAAGTATGAGCAGTTGTTTGGACTGATAATTTTTTACTCGTAAATGATGTATTTTCTGTGCAGCTCCCCATTTGTATGTTGTCATCTAAAACCAAACAAGACATTGCATTAAAGGTAGATGTCCTGGTTAAATAATTCGACTCTAGGCCTTCAGCTTCACCAATCGGGTCAAATTCTATTTGAGATACCAAGGGAGTTCAGCCTTTTCATGAAAGGAGCAAACTTCTTTGATGGAAATCTAAGTCTGTTGTCTTCTCAAGGTAATATGATATCCCTTTTAGCGTAGGGCAAAGACGAGGTTGAGCCTTTCATCATCTCTAGCATACATTAGTTCAGGGAGCATCTGAAGTTTATAAAAGCTGCAAGAGGGTAGCACCATTTTAATGAGGTGCATACCTAAAATGAAGTATGTTACCATTATTTATGTACTGCATGGAATCTATCAGAGATTAATGCAGGAAGGTTCAGTGGAAGGAGTGCAATTCTTGGGGCACTTTTAAAAGCCCTTTTAAAAAGCACAGTTTGTAAAAATGACTTGTGTACATGGAGGAATGTGGAAGGGTATCAGAGCTGCTAAATTTGGTGGAACTCCTTATTGTCGCTATCGTCTGTCAGGGGCTCAGAGATTAAAAGGGCTGTAGCATGTTTGATGGCAGCTCTCATACCAAGTCTCTTGTATGTGTACCCTGCACTGGAATGCTCAAAAGAGGCAGTCAGGGGTTTTCTGGAAAGGTCAGAAGATATGTGCTGGATTTAATCACGAAATAAACAGTGTTACTGTTAGCTGGAAAACTTTGTATGTGGCATATAATATTTTTTCAACTTGTTATAGGAAAATGCTACCTGGGTCCTTGTCTGAATATTCTCCAGGGCTCAATGGTGTAAGCACTGGGTGGAGGAGCAAGGGGGGGATCGCCTGCAGAAAGGTGAGCTCCAGAAGCAGCAGAAAGGGAGATGCTCTGCCTCTGTCATGGGCTGGAGTGGCACACAGCCAGTGACAGCTGTGCAGCCAGGCTAAGAAAGAGGTGGAGGAGGTAGCCCCGTTACATCCTGCTTCACCTGTGGTTTTTTTATAATCAGAAGGTTGTCCCGGGAAGTGGGAAAGAGAGACACGGATTTGCTGTGGATGTTCCTGATGCTTTGGGTCTTCACCTTCTTTTATTTTTGAAGGGTGCAGCAAATACTACCCCTGAGTATTTGCAGCTGTCTAGTCCTTTGAGCACTTAGGAGTTGTCTTTTCAGACCTGTAAGCACTTTGGTAGCTGCAGAAATGTCTACCAGCACTGAATGGTGCTTATGAATGTTTGCCCAAATAGATGGACAAATATTTTTGGGGGCGTCTGTGTGAAGGATGACTTCTTTTCCCTGTGTAAGCGGATTAATGAAAAAATTTCCTGTTTAGTTAGAGAAATAAGAAGCTGGGGAAACAGCACAGCCATCAGTACCAGCAGCACAGGTGAGCCTGGTGCGGGAATGCCGGTGTGCCTGGAGACTGCAAGCAGCTCTCTGGGGTTTTCTCCCTTCAGAAACATCCTCTGGAAGGGGGAGCTATCAGGAGATTGCTTAAGGGTTTGTTTAGTTCTGGTTGGTTTGGTTTGGTTTGTACCCCTGATTAGACATCGGTATGTGGGACCAATGTAGTTGTCTCATTGTGTAAGCCAGGGTACACCGCGGAGCGTTGGAGCAGCAGATAGACATGGTGAGGCAAGTTCTGTCTTTGTTAATATACAGTGGCAGGGAGTTCCAGTCAGCGTGATGATGTTCAGATTCCCAAGTGGGGAGAGAGGAACAGATACTTGAAACACTGCATGAGGATGGTAGCAGAAGTGTGTTGCTGCTGGCACTGAGTACAAGTAATTGTACAAGTATTGAGGCAAGCGTGTTGCTCTGAAACAAGCTGACTCCTCCTGGGGTGCTGGCAGCAGACTGATCCTCTGCAGAAATGTCCCAAGACTGTTCTCCATACCTTCAGTGAAAAAAAGATAAAATAAAAATTGTGCCCTCTATTTGACTTTCACAGATTTCTGCATCAGACTAAAGGTGTTTGTGTTTCTCTAGATACTCCGTTGGATGAACAAAAAATTTGGACCACAGGGGTAGATTTGCTGGCTATGAAATATGTGGCTAGAGCTCTGTTAGATCATATCTGAACCGAGCTTCCACAGTCCTTTTCAAGTTTGGAGGCAATGTAGGTGGGAGGAAGCCAAAGTTGCTGAAGAGGTTGTAAAATCCCTTTTCCACCATCCCTCCTCTGCTTGTCTTTCTCCCCCTCGTCCACTTCTGTATGCATACTCCCTGACTGCTGCTTTTAAAGCTGGTGGTACTGCTTGTTGTCTGCCAAAGACAAGCGCAGAAAAGCTCTACGGGGATCTCTCGCATCTGGGCATCTCTTCCTGTGTTTGCAACAGCAATTTCTTTTCTCCCTTACCTGCTGTATTTGCACTGTGCTAAAAGTATGCTCGGTGCCTCACAGAACAAATAGTTCGAGAGCTCTCTTCTGTGTCAAGGGAGGCAGAGGAGATGTATCTGAGTGTAGAGAGGATTTCATGCAGGTATGTAGCTCTTAGCCAGTGCTAACCATCCAAAATGGTTGGGGTTTTTTTGGTGCATAATTTAATTACTTTGCTTTGTGAAAGAAATTTAAGTTAGGCATTTGAACAAAGCCAGGTTGAATAATGATGATGAATGTGTTCAGGAAGAGTACTCCAGGCTTGAAGGGGGAAGTGGAAAACAGCACAGAGGTTGAGTGAGCTGAATTCACCAAAATGTTTAAACAATTTGTCGAACTCTTGTGCTACTGTAAATAAGTACTAGTAAACTACTAAAACTGGCAGTTTTACTTAAGATATGTAATGTAAGCGCTGCAAGCTGTATTTTTTATTTATTTGAATATAACGTTAAAATAACCTTTCATGTGGGAAGACTGGCATTTTAAGAATATTTAAAGCTGTTAATGGCCAGTCAGCCGCTTTGCTGAACTGCTGACTTCACACATACCATTTCCTTTTTCAGGTTTTTACAACCCCACATCTTCTGACTTTTAAAGCAGGATGGGGAGGGAGGGAAAGAGGAGAAAAGCTATTTTTATTTTCCACTGGTAGCCATAGAGCAGCTCTAAACTTTAGTTTTTAAAATTACTCTCAAATTAGTAAATGTTGAAATTGTTTCTGTTCTGTGTTGATAAAAGCTGTGCTGTTCAATTCGGAGACCTTACTTTTTGCTGTCCTCATTTATAAGTATTTATTTCTTGTTTCAGGAATTTTTAGGACAAATCTTTGGTCTAAACCTTGTTAATGTTGCTTTTGAAAATACACAATACCTTGCTCTGTACTGAATAATACACTTAGTACGGTTTGAGAGTTCAGAGAGATTTTTGTAGTCTTGAAATGTATGACTTACTGTAATTACAGTTGCTCATATTCTAAAGCAGATCGTAAACTTACCTGGAGAGAGGGCAGAACATTTACAGGCAGTATTTTACTGCTGACAGCTTAAAAGTTTGTTTATGCTAATCACTTCATAAATAGTGAGCAGTGCAGTGTTGGTGACTTTCTGAGGAATTTTGCAAGTGCAGAAAATTTCATCTTGATGTTAAGGTAAATGACATTACAAAATGATATTTGTAAAATACTAAGTACCCACTCTAACAACTTAAGAAATATTCAAACTTAGTTGTAATAAAACATGTGGCTAGCTAATATTTGCCTTTTTGAAAGCCCGTAAATATGACAAAAGCCTATCTCTCTTAGCTCTGTTTTTATCAAGAGGAGAAGGTATTCAGATATTTCAGCTCATTAGAAGTTCTGCTGTATGAAAACATGGAAGTTTAATTTCCTTTCCTTGAAAGAATCTCACTTTTTTTTTTCCTACAAAGAATGTGGACTAAAAGGGATTCCAACTTGGATCAAATTTCTAAATTTCTTGTCAGAACACTGACTGATTACGTATTTCCGTGCATAAATGAAAGAAGACCTGATCTTTGTTTCATTTTGAAATAATGTATGTGTAATGTTAAATAAAGCTGATTTTACAACTGCAAAGCTTTTGTTACATTTTATAAACTTCTGATGCATTTGTGTAAGTTTTTTTTTTTTTCCTCTTAGCCTTTGAGATCTTACTTTTCTATAATGATGCCACAGTATGCTCTAAAAGGTGTAAACTGATTATCTCTATTACAGAAAAAAAGTATATGGTCTTGTGTTTTGAAGTATTCTAAATGAATCTACACGCTGGGTAACTTGCTGGAAAGTAAATTTTCAGGTATTGGAAATTTGGAAATACTGCATTTTATAGAGATAACTCCTTTTAAGCCTTACTCACTTTATTTGCCTCTTTTCAGCCCCTTAAAGACTTGTGAAACTGGTATGAAGTAGGGTTTTCCTGTAAGAGATAACAGATGAATAGATGATTAGGTTTAAAAATAGGTATTTCAGATTTGTGAAGGATAACTTTGAAGGAATGCAGCTAAGTCACGCTTGTGGTGGAAGCAACTGGTGCCTGTAGGTACACGTTACCCATACGTGGAAGCTGGAGTGGGAAGTGTGGCTGCCAGGCTGTGTCGGTCCCCTTTTCTTGGAGGGCTCTCTGCAGTGTTGGCTGTAACAAACAGCAAGAAGGGAGCGTGGTGATGCTGGCCAGCGATTGTAAACTGGTGTCTCCTACGAATGCTGGTGGTGAAAGCCAATGTAGGACTTGTACACACGAAAGAGTTGGGGGAGAGTATTTCTTTGCTTACGTTGTGCTTATTCTCTGTCTATAACTGGTTTTGCTGTTCAAACTATACGTAATTCTTTTCCCCCCTTGCGTATGGAAATTTGATCTGGAAGCATTTGTAGAAGAAAAAGAATGAAGAACAAGAGGGGCAAGTATAACTCGTTGTTCAGATTGAGCCTAAAAAAATGTCTGCCTGTATTTCAAGCTAAAATTAAGAAGAACTTGATGCTTCAAAGTGGATGTTTTGTTAGATTCCTCTTCTGTGCTGTATATGTATATACATATATGTATATACATATGTATATGTATAATAAAAGAACAGCCTCAGTCCTTATCCATCAGAGACTGCCCATTGACGACTGTCGCTTCCACCCCTTGAGGATGACAGTGATGAGGTCTGAGTTACTGCATTTATACCAGTGGTAGGGTCAAAAAGCTAACAGGCTCTGAAATTGGTATTACTGTCTTACCTCTGAGAATGAGGTGCAGAGTCATTGACAGAAAAACCTTAATCTTTTTCTTGGGGACTGAACCCACAATCTTCTGGTTGCTTAGGCTTATTTTAGATGTTATATTTATCTCTGTAATTCTGTGCTATGTATTTTTATGAGCGGGCATGCTGTCAAGATAAACGTGCACTGCGAAGCCTTAAATATGCATGACTTCTTTCAGGACATTCGGCTTACTTGAGTGCATGGCTTACAGTGAGAAGGATAATGGAGATGCGTAGAAAGCAAAACAGAGAATGATTTTGACATTTTCTGTAGAATACTAGCTTCTTTGAAATGCAGCAATACATGTCCTTTGAGAAATTCCTTCAAAATGAGAAGAGCAAAGTTAGACAGGAAAAACGTTTTTCATCCTGTTTTCTGACACCTAGTATTATGTAGTAGCAGCACGGAGAAGGTGAAGGCTTGTCTACTAATACACTTCCTTTCTGACAAAGGGCTGTCACAGTGGGAGGTGGCTAGTAGAAGTGATTTGGGGATTAACAATAAAAACTTCAGTAAGGAATTAAAGGCAGATGAATGCTTTCCATCTGATTTTTAAAAAAGTAACTGATGTAAGGGACGCTAATCAGAGAAGGAATAAAACTCAGTTTACAGGATGAATTGAGATGTAAATGATGCAAATAGTACACTTCATGAGTGTGGAGATACTCCATGGCTCTTTAAATTGGAGATATTTTGATGATGAATCCAATGTTATCCTAGGTTCATAGATTTCTTTTTTTCTTGGTGTTTTCAGTTTCCTTAATTTACAGCAGTTTCTCACCGGTGTTCCATATGGATTCTGAACTGCCATTCTCTAAATCCGTGAGTTTTGGCCTTTTTCTGTATATGACTGGCAAACACTATGCTTAGCTTGGTCTTTATAACTTTGGTTTTTGTTCTGCTGCTTTGTGCACCCTAAGGCCATTACGCTTCAGCCTTGCCATTGCATTTGTTTGTTCGTTTGTATATTTCTGACCTTGTTTTGTTTCATTTTTTCCCTTCGTTTATAAAAGCTGATACATTAATTTCTTAACCCCAGCTTTCTGTATCACTCACTTGCCTTGCTTGCTGAGGTGCAGGTACAAGAATGCCTTGAGCTCTTTCCTTTCTATGTAATTTTGCCACAATATCCCTGGAAGTTTCTCCCCTGTGTTTGCTAGCAGTTTTATTCTCTTCCATGGAGGCTGAGCTGTGGGTTGAGCCTGCCTGGTGATGTTGAGTGCCTCAGTGAGGACTCTGTCTTGGTTAGCAGAGGACATAACTGCCTTGCTTATGGTTTGCCGCTTAATTATGCGAGGCGATGGAAAGCTGTTCCTAAGGCTGCCCCTGCAAAAGAAGATATGCTTTATTTCAGACTGACCCCTTTTTTTTTTTTTTTTTGAGGTAACTGGTTTTCATTTTGCTAGAATTCAGCAGCATGTAGTGGTTGCTAGAGGCTCAGAATTACCACTCTTCAATGTTTTCTGTGACAAACAGTGCTATCTACAAGCTAATTTAATAAGCGGCTCTAAATTGAATACTTAGGTGTAACTGAGTTTTAAGTAGCACCTCTTCGAAACAGTAAGATATTGTATTCCTGCAGCTGGGTTTGTCTCATTTCAAACAGCGCTTTCAGAACTTTCAGTTGTCTTATATTTTTAACAGGCTGGTGGGCATGCTGTAAAATCGCCTATCTGGTACAACACAAGCTAATGAAAAGCTGGAATCCTTTTTATGTTCTGACAGACGCTCCGGTTGTGCTAAACTTGATGACTATCACTGCGGGGTTGGAATCTTTATTACTGCACCAAGTGCAATCTGGTACTTGGAACAAAAAGATAAAAACCATGCACTGTTTTAAAGTAATCTGTAAAAACAGTTACTTTGACTCTGCATCACCTTTCACGATTTATTACTTGCAGCGGAAAAGCTTTGAATTTTGGGGGGAGTCTACGAAAGTATCAAGTATTTCAAATTTATTTGATGGCTTAAAAGGATTTCTGTTCTTAATCCTGATGACCACTTATGCTATGAATGCTATTGTGTAGCAAAACCTGCCTATTTTATGGTAGTATTCAGTTTTATTTATTACCGCTTTCAAGTCTCAATCTTGAGAGTTTTTGTAATAACTGTCCAGCATGTTCACACACGGCACGCACGCACTAAATGAATTCTTCAGTCACTGGCATTTTTAAAACCATATTTAATTAGTTTTAGGCATGGGACTTGCACTGTATAAAGTTTTCATCATGCAATCCATCACCATAGTGTGCAATCTCCTTGAAGTTTCACTGAAATGTCACAGTTTCAGGAAAATACTCAGCTGTATGATGCCTCTCTTGTTACATGAAATATGTATGTGTAATTTTATTTTTTTTTAGCGTGTGAGTGTAAGATTCAAGAAATTGATAGATAACTTGCTTTTCAACTATTGTTCCTTTTATGTAACACTGGAAAGGTGTAGCTTCTAAAAATATTACCTCTGGCAAAATTAATCTTGGAACAAGTATGCACATGTTTACATTTTTAAAAAACTCTCAAACTTTTGATAATGTCAAATTTAATCTTACAGGAGTTTTTTGAAAGGAAGTGATCAAAGAAGATAATTCAGAAATTTGAATGTATTTTTACCCATCATTACTTGAACAGTTAATGGAAAAGGGTAATAAACTTGCTGGCTTTGTTGCTTCGAGGCCAGAAAGCTTCAAATGAGTTTGACTTGAATTGAACACAGTCAAAGTTCATAAAACTAGATGCTGGAGAAGAAAATCACGGTAACACACATACACACAGACACACGTTTGGTTTTGTTGTTTTACAGTAGTTTAACCAATTTGGCCCTTCTGGTTTCTAAACCCTACAAGAATATGGCTTGCTGCTTTTATCTGCAGTTAACATTTCCCTAACAGGTTCTCTGTGCTCTGTTACAAGTCGGAGAGGGCAGGGGTATCAGTGAGCACTTGGGCCTTTGTGTGGATCTCTTACATCAGTGTTTTGTTTCCCCCTTCCACTGTGGTTGTGCCACAGTGTGTTTTACCCAAAGATATTTAAATTGATGATTGTTTGACTCTCTGCAAGTGAGGCAGGATGAGTGGGTTAGGTGTAAAAGTCTTTCTTCCACTTTTCAGTAATGTATGTTGGGGAAAAAAGGGAATAAAGCACGTTTCTTTGTATTAGAAATCCAGAGAAAATGCAAATCATTATACAGTGAACTGTCTAAAACAATGAAATACAAGTTTGGGTTCTGTACCCTTGCTACTTTGATATATCCATTGTTTACACACTGTTCTTCTACACATAGTTTATCTTAAACATTTGCAGCTTAAAAACAGCAACTTAATTATACACCAACACAAAAAAAAATTCCTCCTTTCCAAAAAAAGAAAACCCAAACCCCAACAGCAACTCCCCCCTAACTTGTTGTATTACTACTCCACAGGAAACTGTTGTGCTGAAAGGAAGAATTAACTGGTCTTTCAACTTCAGCCTTTTTATTGTGAGAAGGAAGATCACAGAAGTGTTACCATGGGGAGAACAGCAGCTAAAGGTAAGGCCTGGTAGCTTTTATCCAAGAGGAAAGAAAATAGGGAACCTGTTAAACTCTCTTGTTGAAGGTGGGGAGATATTACTTGACAATTACTATACTGTTAAAGAAGACAGTTTATGATATATACTGAATACAGGTAAGTTCAAACTTCGCATTGTTTTAGAGTAAATATGCTAAATTTGGCTTATCCTGGAGTTCTGCAAGTTCAACCAAAGCAATTTTGTCCTGTGACAGCCTTGACACTGTTATCCTACTCTAAAATTGAAGAATGTGTCTTTAAGTGTGATATTAAATAAAATGTACTGCTTTATTCTGGAAACTGCATATAATTTAGCAGGACAATAACTGAGTAGTACAAGGAAGCAAATTTTATCACAGCGGATGGCATTAGCAGCTATCTCTGGAAGATAAAATGAACATTTCTATAGAAATTCATTGACAAATGCAGAGTATACTACGAAGGTGTGATTTCTGCTGTGTCACATCTTCAGAAGTTACTTGTGAGTTGTGAGTTAAGTGCTAAAATAAAGAGTGAGACTTAAGAAGAAACAAGGGTGTTTGGGTTGGTGAAACAAAGAGAATGTGAAGAGAGAAAGACCTACGGTCTGAAACCAGGTTGCTGCTGCTTTTCAAAGCTTTCAGATGGGTAGTCTTCCCCCAGAAAAGGCTGCTAACACTTTTGTACTTTTCTTGAGCTTTCCACCTTCAGCCCAAGCTGCTTTATCTGCTTGTGTGCTCCCTTGGTAAATAATTGTCCTTTGCTATAATAGATTTTCTGTAATGGCAGGAGTCATCCATTTAATTGTTACACCAGGAGTTTATGGAGGTAGTCTATCCCCTTCACTTGTAGGTTTTCTGCATGGCTGTTTTTTAAATATACTGAAAGAGACACCCTGTTCCAGGCAGATAAGATAAGAATCCCACTAGGCAAGCACAAAAAGAAGGGAAAGGAGACATTTCATGCTCTTGACTTGGTATCTTCAACTGTGTGCACTGAGGCTTGGTGAAGGATAGCTAAAAGGTGCTCACAACCCTTTGTGGTAGGGAGTGAAGAAGGCCCCCTCCTGAGCAATGGTAAGTCTTGGGCTTGTCTTAGTAAACTTCACTTGAAGGTGAGTAACTGTATGGCCTGGGAAGAGCAAATACCCAAAGGTATTTCACGTCCATCAGGAAGAGACAAGGGGTTTCTTTGAGAAAAGTGGTCTCCTGCCATGTTTTGAACACACGTCAGAGTTGAAGACTTTAAGATGGCTAAGAAGTAGCTGCAGAAATCTCAAAAGCATGACTGTGAACTGCTTTTTCCCAACACTTGACAGCAAGCAAAAGCAAGTCTTAGAAGTTTACACATATGTGCTTCCTCATGTAGCACACTGTTCTGTGGTAAAAACTAATGCTATCAAAAGATGTGATGCTTGCCAGCACACAGACAAAGCAGTCATCTTCTTTATTGAAAGGTTAACTCTTCCCAGAAAGAAGTGTTATGGCTTTTTAAAGCATCTCAGACAAGAAGCTGGAGTTCAGCATGGGAGTTTATAAGAGGAATTATACATTGGTCACCAGGATTATCTTTACCAGACCTTAAATTCTAAAGGTGCCTTTTCTGACTGGTGGTTTTTAGGGGTTGGTTTTTTTTTTTTTTGGCATTCACAAGTCAGTCGAGATAGCTTTGTCTTTTTTCTTCCTTGTCTCTAATTTCTTGCATGATAGATGTGGTTGCTCTTGCCTGTCTTCTGTTGAGTAATCTTATCAGCAGAAGAATTCTGTGGTTACAGATAGGGTGGGAGTAATGTAAACACATGGAGTTTTGAATCGGTAAGCAGAAAGCACTATGTTAAATAATCTTACTCTAATCTTGTCTTGTAGATAGAGCTTTAGTTTATAAGTGCACTGCAGAAAAACAGTTAGTGAACAATAGAATATGCTGCTTTTGTAATTTTAGTATGTGCTGTATTCTAATCTTGCTACCTAGAAGAAAACAATCTTTCATGGGGTTTTGAAAATAAGTATTTAACCTGTATGTATTATAGACTAAATATATATATTTACATAGCAAATATATAAGCTCTATATACTTATATGTATTAATATATTTTGCAAAC
>KZ505794.1:679106-693647 GCA_002844005.1 Limosa lapponica baueri | reverse complement strand
AGAAGGGCTTTTTTCTTTCTTTCCCATGGATCTATAGAGGTATTGAATGAAGGCACTGGAAATCCTTGACACCCTGGGGGAAAATATTCTAAGTTGGTTTTTTTTTTTTTTTGGTGAGAAATTACTCAGTTTAACCTCTCTGAAGTTCATGGTTCAACCTTGTAGAATGAATGCAATGATACCAGTATGAAAGAGGGTTGTAATAGAGAAGAGTATGCCTCTTCCTTCAGCTACATGTATGTACAGCGTTAAATGCATGGCTTCAGTTCAGGAGCATAGTGCTTTTTCAGACGTGTTTCTAGATCAGTCTGATGAATAAAACAACTCTGGTTATGTATAATGGGGGGCAGTCAGTCTGTTAAGAAGAGAAACTTTCCACGATCGTCAGTAGAAAGGTTGATGGCTTCTCTTCGGATACTGTTTCTTGCTCCTGTTGGGTCAGGCTGCTTGTAGCGCAGCGCCTAACAAGCAGCTGTTTCCCTGCACCCAGGCATGTAAGTTTACCTGCTCCCGAACAATTGCTGGTTATTCAGAGAAGAATACAAGTGCCATTATTTTGTCCCTCCTGCCCTAGATTTTTCTAGAGATAGGCTAAATTCCAACAATGAAACATTATGGCATACCTAGGTGAATTTTTGAAAAAGCCTTTTTGGCAGTTTTACAGCATCCTGTTCCTGGGCAAAGCTGGGAGCTAATTGGGTGTATAATTACCTCCTGTTAGACATTTAAGCAACTGATTATTTTTTTTTTTTCCTGAGTAGTAGGGAACCTTCTGGATACT
Source organism: Limosa lapponica baueri (assembly GCA_002844005.1). Lineage (NCBI taxonomy): Eukaryota > Metazoa > Chordata > Aves > Charadriiformes > Scolopacidae > Limosa > Limosa lapponica. The sequence continues at coordinate 692,866 of KZ505794.1, read as the reverse complement.
AATGTTCTGCTTCTTTCACAATAACAAGCTAAACTAGTCCCTCCTACCTGATTTTTACATAGGTTTAATTATGCGTGTTACATAAGGGTTTTGAGAAAGTGATTAATGTAGCAAAGGGTTCCTGTTCCAGCCTCTGTTTTTCATAGGTGAGCGTTTTTGTTGGTGAGAGCTTAGTGTTCTCAACAAATTACAATGGGGATAACCTTTTCTCTGGTTTTACCAGGACAACTTAAGTTAATTGAAACTGTTACTTAGTTGTTATTCCTCTGTCTTGCATATATGTCTTTTCTGGGCTAGCTGGCTAGGAATACTGTGGTTCAATATCCACACATGCTTAGATTGTGTAAAGACTCTGGTATCAAACCAGGACTGATAATCAGCTCAGCAGTCCTCAAGTTATGTCCTTGTTTCTCAGACATGAGCTCTGTTTTCATGTGTTTTTGCATAGGTAGTTCCAACTTGAAAACTGTCTATTCAACTAAAGATAGCTTAAAGCTATAGGTTGAAGAACCATTATACCATATAATCCAATTTTAGATGACTTAATGATTTAACTGATTAAGAATTGCAAATGTATTCCATCTTTCTAGTTACATTTTTTGAAGAGAATCGTTGAGGCTTGGTTATGAGGGGACTCATGAGTTCCTGGCAGATTCTGGTACTATTTGCTTTGTGGAAAAACTTCCAATTTGCTCTATTATGTCTGTTTTTCTGTAGAACTGTGCCAGACGTATAACTGCTAAAGATGCAGAAAAAATGTTGACTATGTCTGTTATCTTACTCATTACTTTGAAACATCCCTTTGGAAAGCACAGAAAGCAAAAGGGATTTTTATTTTGTTTTGTTTTGTTTTTTAACTGGAAAGTAGTTGATTCTGGGGGAACGTTAGCTGGAATGAGAATGTTTTTAGTCAAATCTTTGTTCTGCTTCAATAAGGTAGTTCATCTAAACAAATTTGATTATTGTTTGTGCTTTTTATTCAGTTGTTAATGAAGAATATTAAAGCAGAAACACCTTCCAGTTTATGTTTTTCAATATGATACATGCGTTTATTAAAATAATTGTATTTTTGTTCTTCCTTGTTATGTGTTCCTTGGGTTTTAAGGCTATTTATTTATTTATGTATTCATTCATCTTAATGGGGGAGGAAGAAGAAACTGATTGTTCTTTTTTTTTGGTCTGTGTTCTGGTGAAAGAATTACAAGAGTCTTGAAAATAAAATGAGAGAAATAGAAAAGCTGGAGTGGAGGATGTTGGTTTAGAATAAGAGCAAAAAGCAGCCCTGAAAAGTAAGCTAGGCGCTTGTGCTGGGGAAGTTCCACTAGACCAGGGACTATGTGGGACAACTGGACCACCTGTACTAGAACGTCATTAAGTCCTAGACATTCATCTGTAAAGTCACAAGTTATGACGTGTGATTGTGCAGGCAAGTCACTCAGAATGGAAAGGCATTGCACAGCTTTCTGCACTGACAGTAACCCTGTCTGCTCCCTCTTGGCTACTTTAATTTTGGCCAAGTCCAAAACAGAGGGAATGAGGCAATTAGCAAAGCAGACTTTATATCCTTCTCATGTTTTGTTTTATAACCTGAAAGCAGGGCTATCATGTACAAATAATTTGTTTGTTACTCAGGGTTCCAGATGAATGCGTCGTCTTGGCCAATGTTTCTCTTAAGAACTCTCAATGGAGCTGAAATGGCACCTGCAGCGTTCTTTAAGAAGGTAAGAAGAAAGGGACTGCTAGTAAACAGCTTTCTATCAATTGGTCCCTGGTTACATTTTTTAATGAGGATGCCAAGTTATTACCCTGTTGTCTGCAGCATGAGAAGGCAAGACTATTATTTAAAATGACTTTGAACTGGACTGACAAGCTACAAAGCTAGACAGGAAGCGGTCTGCTTCCAGTCCATTGGATGGACACGTCTTTTCCTGAGCTGAGACTTTAAAGTATGGTGGGTTATTTAGAAAAATTGTACTAGCTCATTTTTTTGTGTTTCGTGAATTTAAGATATGCTGCATCTCACATTTCTTAATTGCACAATTTTCGTGTGATTGTACACAGGAGTAAAAAAATTTTAGTGGGGAGTAAGAGCCATTGGAATACAGTGGGGCTTGGAAAGGTTTTGTTAAATGTATTCATTGGGCACATGCTCATAATTTAAAATGTAGTGAGAAAGTAGTTGAAAATAGCAGAAAAAGCTGTTCAGTTTTTTTAAACATGACTCTTGAGTAAGTTACTATGAAACATGAAAAATTATATAAAAACAACAGTAATATTAAAATGATTTGTTGGTTCAATTTTTTGTTAGGGTGATAAAACCTTGCTGTCACGTTGAATTACTTCATTTTTGATACTGAGAGTGACATTTACCATTATGTCAGCAAATCAAACAGTTGGGTTCAGACCTGCAATCACATTGCTTGCATGTTAACTTTTTGTAACTCTATGCATTTTTTAGATAAAATTACTTAGATTTTCTGAGGCATCATAAGCCATGCTTTCTGTGCTAGCCTACCAGAATATCTAAGATGGCTTTTGGGTATTGAGGTTCCTGAGGTTGAGGTGGTAATTCAAGTTGCATCAGATCACGACTCCAGTTGTGGCGCTACACTTACACTGGTCACATTGACTTGATTTTTGTTTTTCTTTTGTCCACTTGGAATTGGACTAAGGCCAACTGAGTTAACAGAGGCCTATAAATAATGTCCAATGCTAATGAATTTTTCATGGATTAATTGAGAGGTGAAGCTTTTACTAGACAGTTATCAGTCCCCAGAAATATCCATTCCCTGCAAACCTCCTCTTCTTTATTAGTATGTAATAATTTCATTTTAGTGTCTTTCCTGTCTTCCTGCCCAGACATAATGTATTGGGTGCAATGTATTCCTTGCGTAAATACTTTTAGTAGGGTCTTTCTGTCATGGAGAATTTTGCTAATTATCCCAGCTGTGTTTGTGGGAACAGTCTTGATTTTTTTTAATACGGAAGAGCAAAAGCACATTTGAAAGACGAGTAAGCTTCCTTGAATGTCTACTATAACTTTTTTGAGAGTAGTGAGTGTAAGTAGTAAGGATGTTGAAGAAAAATAGAGGTTTTCCACTTCTTTTCTTGTTTTAAGAGGCCATAGAAATACAAATGTTATACTGCTCTTACTTTTGTAGGAACCACCAAAACCTGTGCCAAACTGCTTTAAAGTTGGAATGAAGCTTGAAGCTATAGATAGAAAGAACCCATACTTGATTTGCCCAGCAACCATTGGAGATGTTAAAGGAGATGAAGTTTTTGTTACATTTGATGGTTGGAGAGGAGCATTTGACTATTGGTGCAGATGTGATTCTCGAGATATTTTCCCAGTCGGATGGTGTAGCTTGACAGGAGATGCATTACAACCACCAGGGAACAATGGTAAGATGACTAATAATATTGCTTAATTATTTTCCCCCTCAATTACAGCAGAATTTTAAAAACCAGCTGGCTGTATGCAGATAAGACTGAAGATTTGATTTGTGAGTAGTTGATGAGGATGAAATGTTGTTAAATTTTCTTTATGTAGTTTAAAGCCAATAGGATAGTTTCTGGGAAATGATTTTTGTCTGTTCATAGTAGCTCTGGGAACATGTTTTATTTAATACTGTTAGGAGGGCTTTTGATAATCTTTTTTGTGTGCTTGTGAAGAATCTTGGACTTAAACTGGATTTGCTGTTTGTATTATATAGTTAAATGGTTGTGTTTAATGATACTAATACATTTGCTGCAGCAGCACTTTTATTAAGCTAACTGCTAAGAAAGTAGAATAATCTTTGCTTCTGTGGTGACCAAAGGTTTAAGCTATGAACTTAGTGTTTCTTCCTTCATACTTGCAAAATTCTGTCTTGAAACTGCCTATTCTGAATGCTTTATCGGCCTCATACCTTTAAGGATTTTTGTACATAGGCTTATAGAGTCCCTTTAACTAATAGCCGCTGTGCTTTATAACGTACAGCTATCTAGCATAGAGAGAAAGGAAATGGAATAAAGCGGGGTATCCCTGAATGTAATTCCTCTGCTACTCTGGGGACCTCTTGTCACGTATCTGTAGTGTAAAGCTTTTCTGTCAAACTGTTTGGGCTCTTCTATCCTCACTCCCTTCAAATTTGACAGAAAGAGAGGTTTTTAAACAGGGGAACTATATTTTAATTAATTACTTTAATATTGTTGACCAGAATAATTTGTTCTCGCGGTGAGCGTTTTCACAGCTGTTTTTTTGAGGAATGAGTAAGGAATGAGTAGACTGCTATCACAGAACTCTCACTGGAATTACAATGGAACAGAAGGCAAGAAATCAATCATGTTTCCTGCCCTCTCCATCCCCATTGTTTTTCTCAATCTTTTGCCAGCAGGTCAAGAACCGTATGGAAAATCGAAGTGAAATTAGTTACGGGTACCTCTGCATCCTTGTCTGTAGTTACTGTCTGCAGTTACTGCCAATTGTCATAGTACCTGTAATCTAGTTTAGTCTGTTTTGGCGGATTTCAGCAGGGGAGCAGCTATGTGTGTAGCTGTACTGGCAGATCCGGGACGATCTGCAAGTACAAACCTGCAGTGAGAAGTCAGGGGGAAGTCAGGTGAGGACAATCTGTATTCAATCAGAAGTCATCTAATAGGTACCAAGCTGACTGCACCCTTAATATTTTCTGTGCTCCCAATCTGTAAAGTGTCTTTCTCGGCTTCTTCAGAAGGTTGACCTTGTCTTTAGAAGTCATGAATGAAATATGCTATTATGGTAAGTTAATTACATTAATTGAGGTGAAATAAAATTACTTTATACAAAAAGGGCTGTGTAAATGAGTGATGTAAAATTTCTAGAAGATATTTTTGTGACAGTTTAGATTGCTGAATCCAATTGCATCTTCTGGAAAGAAGCATTATTAAATTGTTTAGTCTATTCCAGTTTCAGTACTGGAAAACCAGTAATATTTTGAGATAATATGTACAGAATTTTTCTTGCCTGAATAGTGCTTGATAGAGATCAAAGAGTTCTTTAACAATTAGTTAGTAAATTTGATTACGTATTACTGTTGTTCAGGTAATAAACCAAACAAAATTCTTGAGTATGTTCAAATTTGCTGAAGGCTTGAAATACCTACCCAGCTATTTTAATGTATTCTATTGCTTTGTTATGAAAAACAATAACACTTTGGGTGTTAATTAAACCTGAATTAAGGATCTTGCAGACTTGTAGTCAAACCTGAGAATTTTGGACATGTGATAGAAACTGGGGGCAGGGAGGTGCAGGCTGGGGATTTTGTTATTTTTAATTCTAAAGTGAGGCCAAATTTAACTGCTTTTTCATTGAAATTGTGTGTGCTTCTTTTTTCCCCTTTCTGAGCATAAAGAATTTGTTCTTTCAATTTTGCTTTATGTGCTTATTTTTTATGTGCTGTTTGTGCATGTTATATGCACTTGTCAAATTTGCATAGCTAGATGAAATATTTTTTTCTCTCAGGTTATGTTTTCAACTGTTATTTGATCGCTTTTGAGCCATTAAAGAACTGTAATGATAGTCCTTTATTAAGATGTAAATAATAGCTTCAAGGAGAGTATAATCAAGTCATTTCAATTCAGAAATATGATAATGTTGTCAGGATTCTTCATTAAGTCACATTAACATTGACTATTCCTGTTAAGGAAGAAGGTATGACAGATACTATATTCTAGGGATTCGCTTGAAATATTATAGTATTATTCTGGTCTGGAGCTTTTTCCTGCAGGTTAGTTCTTTTTCTGAAAGCATTTAAATGTGTTAAATCACTAGTTAAAGGACTGAACACCCTCCCCCCCAGATTTTAGTGACCAAGCAAAACCAGTATCCTGCAATTTAACTATGAAAGAGGTAAAGAGGTTAAATTTCATCCATACCTAGGACAACAATTTCCTGCCATGACTTATATTTTAGGGTCTAATTTAGCCCTTTGAAGGAGATGAAATGCAGTAGCGTAGACAATATGAAAATTAGGGAAGATTTTTTTTTCAGCTATTTACTGTCTTAGCCATTTAGGATGCCCAGAGAGAATGTAGGACCTCTGTCATGGAAGCTTTTTAAGAACAATTTAAACACAGGCTTCTTAGTATAGGTGAATTTATTCAGAAGAGATTATATGGTCTTCATAGCCTTATCTTCTGTAACTTGCATAGGTTTTAGAAAGATAAGCTCGGGAACTGAGACACAATTAATAGAAGATAAAATGGAGAAGGTAGGTGAAAAGTTGTTTTGGACCAACTGTCTTTTAACATTCAGGCCTTAATCTTTGTGTTGATGTTTTGTCTCTGGTCCTTATCAGAAAATGTCATGTGGATGGAATTGGCTGACTGTCAGGGTGTGAGTACAGTGGTATGAAATGTAGTGTTCCACATTTACGCTAGCAGAAGCTGTGCTTAGCTAATATTGTAGTTTCTGTCATTAGAAATATCTCTGATAGTAGTACCTTAAGTTATGTATGGTTTGACAACAGTGCTTGATGTTGGCTTGGCCTGCTGGCCCAAGGTTAATATTTTGAGGACATGGTAGATTGTTTTCTCTATGTCTCTTAGTCACTTGAGTGCTTCTAGAGATGACTTATCCCTCAGAAACATTGGTGTGAAATACAGCTGGTGAAAGAAGTTGGCATGATAGTTTGTCTATGATACATCAATCTGAAGGACCATCTACTCTAGCAGGCTTTCTCCAGCAGTGCCTGAAAGCAGATGTATGAAAAAGGAGAGAGGTTTGTAGAAGCATTCCTAATACCTGGCTGCATACAATCCAGCAATCCAGCACCTTCCAAGCCCAAAATAATGCTTTTATGCTGAGTACCTCCTGGATGAGCTTGATCTATTTTGTTCAGTTATATTTTGGTGCCATCTGAACTTTTAGCACCAACAACGTCCTGTAGTAAGGCGTTCTGTACTTGAGTATACATTCTGTGGAAACGGAGGTATCTTTTTTTCTTGCTGGTAGTTTCATTTGTTGTCTTTGTGTTCTTGTACTGAAGTAGATTCTTGTACTTCCAGTACTTGTACAGGAAGAGACAGTAAATAGTCATTCATTGCCTTCTTCCTATCCATCTACATTTTGTAGACCTATATTCGAGCTTCCCTCAGCTATCTGTATTCCAAACTTGTCAAATCCTGTCCTGTTTCATTTTTCCTTTTTGTGGGATCAGTTTAATTCCTTTGATCACCCTTGTTCTTCTGTACTGTTTCCAGCTATGACATTTTTGAGCCACTGGAACCAGAAGTGCACACGGTATTTAAGACTTAGTGGCATTGTGGTGGTTTCTAGTTTGGATTTTTTTCTGTTCCTTCTATAATTATTCATGAATTGGTATTTGGGATTTTTGGACTACTACTGAGCAATGAACTAATACTGTCATAGAAATATTTATTTTAATTCTAAGATGTCATTTTTGAATACATCAGCTAATAGCCCATCATTGATCACTGAACTGGATTATTTTGAATTACTTGACATTGAATTTCATCCGTTACTTCCTCTGCTGAGCAACTGCTCAGCTTTACAAGGTCTTTTTGTACATCTTTACTGGCTCAAATAATTGTTCAGCAATTGCCATCTCATGCTTTACTCTGTCCTCAATCATATATGAATCAAATGGCACAAGCCCAAGTAGAGATCTTACCAAGATTTCTCTAGAGTCCTCTCTCAGCTGTGGAAACATGTCTGGTTATTCCTTGCCACTGTGGTTTTTTCCAAGAAATTCTTTAGAAGGATCACAAAGATCTTCCCTTGTATCCATTGCCAGCTAAGGATTTTTTTTAAGAGGCTGTGGTGTGAGGTGTTGTCAAGTGCAAATCCACAGCCTACATCAATTGACTTTCTATTGTCTGCTTGCTTATTGACTCCCTAAAAAAAACCTAATACTAGATTTGTGAGATGTGACTTTTTTCTACAAAAGCTGTGATTTGGTTCTCCCGCAACACATCATATTTATCTTTGGGTTCACTACCTCTGTTCTGTAGAAGAGTTTTTAGCAACTTGGCCAGTAGAAACATCAGATGCCCTGTCCATGGCGAGCTGGATAGAGTGTTGGTTGGCATCGCATTAACCACCTTTAAATCTCTGAACTTGAGGACAAACTTGCACAGCACTATCAGTAGGTTGGACATCTCATCTTTTGCTTTCCTTAAAACTCCTAAGTGCTGTATGTCCTCCCAACCCTCTGCCGTTTGTTTTGTTTCCGTTTCCTGACCTCTACTGTGGGTAGTCTATGTCAGAGAGCTTGTTTCAAATCCCTGTGAAGAGGGCTTCTGATATGGGAACTAATGCAGTGAGCTTCCTTGGAGTGAGTATGAATGCAAAAAAACATTCATTCTTGTTGCTTTGGTATTATATTCTGTGTTGGCTCATTCTGAAATTTGATCATCTGTTGGGTCCGTGTAACTTCTGCTTTTGATAGCCTTTAAAAAGGCTTTTTAAAATTTGGTATCTTTTGAATGTTTTTCTATTAATTCTTTTTCTAGGCCAAACATATTATGCTTTTCTATTTAGCCACCATAGATGGTAGTTTTTATTTTACTCAATTGGATAATAGAAAGCTGTTACTATGCCTAAGAATATTCTTGTACTGCACTGTAGCTAGTTGTATCTGATGGTTATGATTGAAGTAGATGGCAGATGACTGGAGATTGTCAGAGCTGTTTTGGCTTGCTTTTTCTATATAAATTCATTTTACTGTATAGTCATTACATGTAAATAGCAATTACTTAGGCAAGTTACCTTTTTATTCATAATAGCAATAAAACCTTTTCTATAATAGAGAGAAAACAAAAGAACAACTGTGGACAAGCCATTGATTTCACCATAAAGTAGTACCTATCATTTAGATATGAGCAGCATCTGGAGAGGGATCGGTTTCTATATATATCCCTGATCCTCACAGTCTTATGAAGATGGATCTTTGATGCATAAAAGGGATGGAAGGACTCATGAAGAAGGAACAGCTCTCTGTGTTCTACAGGAGAGAATTATAACCAAAGGAAGGTCATGTAGTAGTCAACACTGTAGCTTTTATCCTGAGTCCCCTTCCTTCTGTCTGTTCGTCCTCTCCCCTCTCCTTCCACGTTGTGTGTCACCTCATCGCTTTTCTCCCAGTTCTGTGCATTTATTGTCAGTGAGAGCAATCTTCTTTCATTACGCTAATCAGCCTGTGATGTTAAAGGTCTCCTTCAAAAGCTGTCTGCAGCAATAAGAGTAGTACAGGCTCAAGCAGAGATTAAAAAGCATCTTATTTGTCTGATTTATGATTTCTTAGTTTAGTTTTATTTACTTTTCAGATGTACTCTCATTATTCCTTTGCACAGATTTTTCCAAGTGAGCTATTGGAGGTACACTTCTCTGTGATAATGAAATGATGTCAAAATAGCTGTGCTGTATTTTCAGCTGTGTCGTTCACAAATGTGTAACATCAGTATAAACTTAAGTACTACTCCGTAACATTTGCAGATGAAATGAAAGTAGTGTTGAAATATTTGACAGAGCTACAGTTAGATCTGTGGAAAGACTCTGTTTTTAAAGTAGCCAAAAAAAAAAAGGATAAGCATGGTAATTCTTAAGTTTCATTAAAGAAAGAAACAAATATTGAAATGGTACAATTTTTTATTGCTAGAAGTTTCATTTTTCTCTCAGTGCAGCCAGCTTCTTCTCACAAGCGGGTCACAGTAGTTAAATCAGGCACATACAGTAAGCAGATTTATGCTGTCTTCAGAATTGTACATGAAAAACTCCTCAGTGCTTCAGGCTAAAATCTGATTTGCCACATTCTCTCACATGTTAAGCTTTTTTTAATATGGTATTAATGTTTCTTGGCATCTTGCAGCAAGGCCTAGATGGTGCTGCTACGGGGCGGTAATCACTTAAGAAAAAATAAAGGTTTTGCCTTTCCCAAGGCTGTGACCTTACTGTAAGTCTGGTCTCCTCATAATCTTACCATGTTTATTTATAAGGTAGTGGTAATTTTCTTTGGAGATGGAAGTACTCCAACACGCGTAGATTTGACTTACATGGAAAATATTTTTTTACTTTCTTTTCTTCGTGTCTTGTGGATACTAATGTCAACAGTGGTTGTGTTGCTCAACTAGTGGATGGGATTGAGTGGATTTTTTTTCCAAATCTGTGTTAGTACATATAAGCTATGTTAAGAATATCAGTGCTGTCATTCAGATATTGAGACAAAACAAATTGTGGCATTGCACTAACCATGCTCTGCATTTCTTTTTGTCTTCCCCTGAAGCTTGTTGCATTTTATTGCTTCATTTTGGGCCCACCTTTCATCCTGCTGATGCTATTTGGGGAAAAATAGTGGTAAAACCTGGGCAGACTCAGTAATGATGAGGTGAAGAATCAGGATGTTAAAACTCTTAGCTGTTGTGTAGAGCTAGGCTTTGCCAGGCTTATTGACAAATTCATCATCAGCACACCTAAAGTGTCTTAAGGTAACTCAAGTTTGTGCTGCTTTGATAGTTTATTTGGTATTTACTTGCACTCTTCCTTCTCAGATTATCAACAAAATACTTTTTTTCCCCCTTTTGTTATAGCAGAATCTAAAATCTAGGAAGAAGAAAATTTCACACCATGATGTCCATGTCTTGCCAAGGTGGATTTTGAAGCTTCCAAGTGCAGTGTTGCTTTTTTGACATCAAAATGATGACTTATAACTGATTTTGTATCACAGCAACATATCAATTAGTATCTTGTATCTACCTCTTAACCAGAAATGCAGTAATCCAAACACAGATAGAAAGAGGTGGCATGTGTTACAGATACTTATGCTTTTGTATGGTGCTCTTGTTCAATTGAGACATAAGGATATAAATTTTTATAATCCTTGGCAGTAAGCTGTTTTGAAAAATTGCTAATCTTTTCCACCTCCTCTCCCAGTTGTCAAAACCATCATGATAATAACTTACCGTATTAAGGAAGGTTAATTTTATAGTTTAAATCCTGGGCTAGAACTCAGGAGGTATGTTTTCATTACTTCCACTGTGGAATGTTCACATGGATTTAGGGTAAGTTGCTAAATCTCTTTGTCTTAGTTTTTTTTAGTCCATAGATGAGAGAAGGGTCACGTTTTTATATTATCAGAAGAGCATTTGGCTTGCATTTCACTGGAAACATAGGAACAATACCACAGTACAAATAGAATCTTCTCTGTCTTGAAATAAATGCCAGTTTAAACACTGAATTACTGTTTCTGCCGTCCTAATTGGCACCTTCACCTGAGGTAGCAATGCTTTGTTCATAGCATGTATGGCAAAATGGGCCCCTGCCTTGCTTTGTGTAATTTTAGTTCAGCTTTTTAAAGTCTTGTCTTGTAATTGCTGCTCTGTGACACTAACTGAATGGTAGATTTCTAATATTTAAATATGACAAATCTGAACCTATTTTCCCCTTGCTTTCCATAAAAACATAGAGTGAAACCATCGCTGTGGATTATCTGGGGGAATTTTACTAATTAGAATTGCATGAGAATTCAGGCTTCTGAGCTGTCATCTGCCCCAGCCCCTTGCCAAGCGCTGGAGGTTTCAAGTAGCTTCAGATTTCATCGTTGTCTTAAATATCTGACTTATTCTGGCAAGAGATGTTGGGGTCAAATTTTGCAGTCCTGCATGTGTCTGGGCAGTTTGCTTGCGTTTGCAAGCAGAATTTGGCTCTCATCTGAAGTCTAATCTTTCATGTCCTTCTCATGCAAATGAGCTCAGTTGACTCCAGTGGATCTGCTTGTGCAAATGAGGGCTGAGTTGTGGCAATGCATCTTTCGGCTGTGAGTTCCAAGATACTGGGTTTGGCGTTTCTCTTACATACGTTGGACGCACAGTTTATAGGTGTTGGATTCTCATAGAATGGTTTTGAGGAAAAAATGAGACTATTTTGAGTGAGCAGTAACTGAAAGCATGAAAGCTGTTTGCGTGTGGCATGAAGGTAGTCACCTCACTAACATGACAGTATAACTAGAGATCTGTGAACTTTGAAAACTCCATTTAGTTGCTAACGTTATTATGGTAAAGTGTGTTAGTGTAGTATTTTGTCTGCTTTTCAGTTATTGAGGACGCTGGTACGTTTTTTGGGTGTAGATAAGAGACTTGGGAAAGAATGCCACGCAATGCATCCCACTCCTGAAACTGGAGCAGTGGATATTTGTGTAGAAGAGCAACATGACACAAACGCTTGATTTTGTTTGTGCAAATGAGAAGGCCTTTGTGATGCAAAGCAGCATCCTGAAAAGGCAAATGTGCTTTTTTGGTTGTAAATATCCCAGCTAAATACTGCAGTAATTGCAAGCAGAGCTTGGCATTTTTCCTCTCTATTCTCTTCATCGTTATATTTTAACAAGTTCTCGTGAGACTATTAAACCGTCTTGGTTTTGGGAACATGTGGCCTAGTGGGGATAACTCTGTCCACAGATGCAGTGGGTTGCCAGCTCGATTTTGCATGTCTTTTCATTTGCCTCCAGATCCTGTGACCCAGCGTAACCTTTGGTCTCCCTCTGAAGGCCGGGGTGAAGGAAGTAAGAGCAGGTGACTGATGATCACTGTCAATACAGCCTGCAGACAATATGGGAATTACTTTAGCAGTCTCCCACTCCCTTGTGCTCCCCCCCATCCTCTCTTAAATCAACAAATGCAAATAGCAGCCTCCTCATTTGCTGCGGTCTCCGGGAGGCTGCCCAGGCAGCATGGGCTTTGTTGCAGTCCTGCCTATGGAAAAAAAGAGGCTTCAGCCCTTGGCAGAAGGAAAAATACCAAATGGGACCTGACCCCCCCTCCCTCAATGGTTAATGCTGCTAATGTTTGGTCCTCTGGCGTATACAGGTAGGAAGATGCTGAGATAAGGGTATGTGGCGTGTGTGTTTCAAGAGGGCAGCCTGAAGTGGTTGGAGCTCTTTGCGTTGTTATTCTTTGTCTGGTAAATGCCCTTCTGGAAGGGAGTAGGGATTGCCCAGCGTCCCGAAACTCATACCTGTGCTTCTAGAACCTGTTGACATTGCAAGTGGCTATCTATTTAACCGTAGCTGTGTCTTTGCTGTGTGAGAATAGAAATGCAATTGGTAGATTTCAATGTAGGCAGAGGCACAAAGAATTTGTGAACCAACATTTCTTTACAACTTCATGATTGTTTTGTTAAATGCATAGTTGTGTGGCACAGATAAATAAAAATAGCTGCATTTTACGTTGGTGTAAACATAATACAGGATGCAATATGTAGTACTGTATTGTACAGCATACAGTTGATATTGTTCTGCTTTCCAGATGTACAGCTTAATGTGAGTTGTCATTCAGCAATTCAGAGACATTAGAGTAACGCTATGCCAGCATTTGGTTAAAATTCCATTCATCTTATTTTAAGCTGTTATTGCATATGAAAAATAAGTTTGGCATACATAAATAAAAGGAAGGTGAACACTTTGCACATCCAGAAGGTGGTCCTTCTCAGATACCTAGGGATATCATGTTTGTATTTGATGTATTAGGATTGCAGCCAGCCATAATGAAGAGATTTCTTCTGAACTGGCATTTAGGAATATTAGATTAGTAACCGAATCAGACAAATAGCAATGTATGTAAATGCTCCTACAGCTTTAAAAATGTGTGTCAGTAGTACTTATATTTTATAAGAAGTCTGTTTGCAGTGTGTATTTCATCTTGCAATGACATTTTCTATTGCAAATTCTTCTTAACAGTTAAGTCCTGAATAAAATTTCAGAGTTAGAGTAACAGTTGTAAAGCTA
>KZ505794.1:653541-672268 GCA_002844005.1 Limosa lapponica baueri | reverse complement strand
AAAAAAACAAAGACATTTGTAGTGTGAAATGGCTTCCATTTCAAACAAATAAGTAGTGTCATTTTATGGCAAATGTGCTGCAAACTTATTACAGTAAATCATTATCCAGCTGCCTTGTTTTTTAAAGATATTTGTAGGTGGCAGTGTTACTTTGCAGAACTAGTGTTTTGATGCCTGCATTATAGCAAGAAGTGCTGGAGCACAGGGGCTTTTGATAGATTTACTAGACCTGGCAGTTTGTTCCTGAGGAAGGAAACTGTACAGTTCTTTCATGTCTGTCCCAGTCCTTAATGTATGAAATGGGAATAGATGTAGCTGAAAACCTATGTGATGTTCTGATGTCATGCAGGCTGTACTGTGTATAACAAAATGGAGATTTTATCTCTGTATAGCCTTACATTAAAAGAAACTCTTGACTGTTTAAACAAAGTAAAGGCAATCAGAGGAAATACATTCCTCCTTCCTCTTATGTTTGCTTATTTTTGAAAAATAATTAAATTGAAAAGGCCTGGCAAAAGAGAAATAAGCTAGTTAATGAACTAACTCATTGAGGAATTTGTAACCCTGTAGTGAAGAAATTTGTATGTTGTCAACTGAAATCTCAGAACTTTCTAAAACCTCCACAAATTGTGAAAATTTTGTTTGGGGTGCTTTTTTACATTTAAGAAACTGTTTTTACGATAGAAGTTGTCAGGTTCTTCTTACTCCCAACTTCAGTGATGGACGAGGGAAAAATATCTATGTGTTTCCTAGAAAAATAAACCTTTCAGGAGGCAGTTTTTGTTGAGCCCAGACAGAAGATGCCATGAAAACTATTTTTGCTGATTTGTATCTTTGATTATTTGTACAAATAGGTTTCCTCCAATTTGCAGAGATGAGAGAGTGAGCAGATATGCATGAGGACATAAGATCATTAAAATGCTTACAGAAATACTTCATTTTTAAAACCCCAAGTTTTTAACTAAGTCCAAATAATACTACAGTTTAGAAAAATATGGCAGTCTTCTGTATGAGAGAATGTTTAGATTGTGTGCTGGATCACCACAGTGGCATGTTTTTTCATTAAGCTGTAATAATATCTTGGGTGCATTTCTGGTCATGTGATGGCCAAGGCTATGAAGAAAAAAATTCTTCAGTTACAGCTTTTCCCCATGAGTTTCTGGCTTGCCGTTCCTTTGAAAGACCATTTTGTATAGGCTCTGTAAAAAGTAATTGCAAAAGTCCTATTTGATTGTTTTGTGCTAAACTTTAAACCACCTTACAGTGTTTGTAGAGAAGTATATTTATTTTACTTAGCAGAGAAGGCCAAGTTGCCATGTGGAAATCCTACATGAGTGGTACATGTTGTAGTACAGACGTCCTTCAGTAGCCGTTACAGATGCACGTAGGACCATTATATATGCACGTTAGTGCATACGGGTGCTTCAGAATGAGCATCAATGGTAGGTATATACCATAGGGTTGTCTTTTTTGCAGCTTTTCAAACAGGAGAAAAATTAGGGCAGTAACTTGGTAAGGCCAACTTTTTAGAATTGCCTCTGGGTAGTTCAGAGTTACCTGACAGTAATTCTTTCTTTATTGGAACTAGTGTATGAACAGATATTAGTCAAAATAAAAGATAAGCACAGATTATGACAGCTTTGTTACATTAGCAGGGTAGAGAAGGGCTTTAGAGACCAGAAAGAAGTGGATTTAGGACTCAGGCAGGAGAACCTTGATAGGGGAAAGAGAGTACACTTTTTGCATGCTCGGAAAGCATGTGTGCATGGTCAGCTTCTTGAGTTGACCAGTATGTCTTTTCCTCAAGTTTAAAACTAAAAAGACAAGTTTGCAGTTCTAATTTGGAAACATGTCTTAGTTCCTCAGCAGTAAATATGGCTTGTTCTTTTTCAGTGTGCGTTTATGTCAACAAGCATGGAAATTCCGGGCCTCACCTGGATAAGAAGAAGGTTCAGCAGCTTCCAGATCACTTTGGACCAGGTCCTGTCAATGTGGTACTTCAGCAGGCTGTGCAGGCTTGTGTGGACTGTGCCTATCAATCTAAAACAGTCTTTGGATTTCTGAAATCTGGCCATCATGGAGGTGAAATGATAACTGGTATGTGAAGATGCTTTGTTTCTTCCTATTTTTCACTTGGTTGTGAACTTGAGGTAGGGCAGAACTGAAGTAGCTGCAGTGAGTTTATATTGCTTTTGTAACTATTTAAGCACAGTCAAGCACATATACTTGTGAACTACGTTACTAAGAGAATATTAGTGGGGTGGGATTTATCTCACTCTGGGTCCAGGGTGATTTGAACAATTCTTTAAAATCAGAATTTGAACAATTCTTTAAAATCAGAATTTAGCAATAGCAGTGCTAGATTACATATACACAGTACGGTTAGATTCTTATGCTAAGTAGAGCTCGTGCACCTTATTTAGCAGCTGTAGCCAAACATTTGTCAAGTAAACTCAGTACAAGTGAAATATCAGCTTTATTAATTCAAGTCATTCGCATAATCTTACTCATACATAGTGTTTGTGTTCTTAATGCCTTAACCAAGTGGGTGAAAAGTTTCAAACTAATCTGTTTAGCTTCCAGTCAAGTGATTCCACATGTTAAAGTTGCTGCTTCTCCCCTTCCCCCATTCCCCAGAATTGTAGGAGTATCTTAGGTCAGTGTTCATCCACCTATGTCCCCTATTATGGAACAGGTTTATTTCTGCTACATATTAATGGCAGGTCTACAGATAAATTATCTCTATATCTCAAATGGAATAGCTGCTGCTTGACATTTTTTTCCTTCTAGGCTAGGAAATATTCTATATAGCAGTTAGCATGTCAATTCATAATTCCATCACAGGCAGTAAAAGGACTTTGCGTTACTTTAATCTCCTTACGTTAACACCAGATGTGAAAGATGATTAGTGGAATACAGGTTCAATTAAATCCTCATAAAGATGTTGCTGTCTAACAATATTTAAAAAGCAGCACCCCAATCTGCATATAGCGGAATTTCAGGAAGCCTTGCTTATGTTTCCCTGGGAGTTTGTTCACAAAATGGATGCTGCTTCTCTGTTGTGTAGTAAAGGTTTAAGGGCATTGTATGTGTGTGATTTTGAAACCCCTATTGCTTTATTTTTGCAAGATATATGAAAGTTTATTACATTATTAATACCTTGCTGTACCTCATTCAGACAAGTTAATTTTGCTTGAAGAAAATGCACCACGATGGGCATTGCGAGTATTCTGTTTGTGATTGTTTATTGCAAAGGACTAAATCGTAGACCAGTGGCATATCTGAGCTGTGACTGAGAAGTTGAAAATAATTATTTCACAGAGTTGGTTTGTTTACATTCAAAAATTCTATATCAAAAGGAACTACTGTTCTGCACCTTGCTTCACCCCAAGGCCTGGATTCAGAGGAGCCAGCGCTGTAGCCCTGGGTTTGAGGAACTTGGCAATGTGGACTGCTCCTGAAGCAGAGTCCTGGTCCAGGTGATAGCGAGCCACAAAACCCCAGTGGGTTTCTGGTGTTCTTGAGCTCTTACCTTCTCATCGGCTTGTCAAACAGGTTGCTGAGAGGCGAGTGAGCAAATACTCCCTGTCGTTTTATCAAAAAATTGTGTGTGATGTATTTTGAGAAGCACAAAATGTGACTTAGGTTAATGTAGCACATTACAACCAGCTGTGCATGTGAACAATAAGGAAGAAGAGGAAAGCTGTGGTAGAATAAAATGAGGAATTACAGAATGAAATTGTTAGAGTGTTTTCTTGTAGAGCTTTTGTTTGAAAGTGGTTTTGGAGTGTGGTTTGTTGTTCAGGGTCTGGGTTTTTTTGGACAGGCAAGAAAAAAAAAGCTGCAGCAGAGAATAAGCAAAGAAATCTTAAATCTTTTGTGGACTAGTAAACTTTCATGATGAGTATTATACCTGCTGTAGGAGGAAAGTGTGTGCTGCTGAGGGCGTCGATAAAATAATCTTGCTCGAATACATGTGAATAATTAGCGGGTTCTTTTGGTTCAGCTGCCAAAGAAAATAATTGTTTTGAATGGAATTGAATTTTGGATTTTTCCATCTTTTCATACTCAAACAAAAGCACAAACCATTTTATTTTTGCTTGATGCATAAGGTTTCAATTCAAGCAAATATAACTGAAAGGAAATTAAAGGCTTGATTAGCAAGCCTGTTAATGATGGTGGTGGTGTCAGCCCCATTTTTTCTCCTTGTAGCACATGACTGTGGCGTTTGATTGGGTGAAATAGACTGAGGCTAAGATAAACCTTGTCAAGCAGAGAATTAAAATCAGACTCTTGGGTGAGTTTCTTCACTATCAGACAAAACACATTTCTCTGATAGTTTAGCGCTCAGCCTTTCTCCTGGCTTGAATTGGTATTAAAAATGTACTTATACAATGGAAGGTGAAGAAATGAGTATGAGTCTTCAACCTGGGGATGGCATTACACATGCAAACTCCAGTTCCTGTTTATTTGTCATTAAAGGTCGAGGTTATTGCACCTCAGAAGCACTCCTTTTTATTTTTTCACCTAGCACTTAATCTGGGAAGTAAGAGGCTTATGTTGTCCCCAAGCAGAGCAGACAGCTAAACCAATGGATCTGGATCCCTTGGTTGGAGTTCGTATGGTTGCCCTCAGGTGTTCAGAGTACAAGGGAGCTGTGTTTGCACTGAGTCTTTATTTATGGTTTTTTCCCATGGTATGTCTTGCTGGGGCAGTCACATTGCTTCAGCTGTTTCTTGCTTTACCCTCCTGACAACTCTAAGATAATATTGTTCTTTTCAATGCTTCTTTTCAAAATGAGAAATTAAAGCGTGGAGAATAAGTGATTTCCCTAAGGTCATATAAGAAGACCCGTAAGGCTATTATAAAGCATTTAAAATTTTTGCTGTAGCTGACTACTACCTTGCAGTAAATTTGTCAGAAGATCAGGCTGTGCTAGGTCTCACAGCCCATTTGCTCTCCAGAACTGGTTGAGTTCCAAGCAAAAATTTGCCTTCAGAGACCCCTTCCCCAAATAAGAGGTGGAGGACCTTGTGTCTGAGCCACATGTGGGACTGTGAATCATTAGCATTTCATTTGAACGTTGGAGCCTGGAAAAAAATGAATGGGCCATGGAAACGCGTGGGTCCCAGTCTTGTCCCTGTAGTACTGACTCTTTAAGCACTTGCATTGGGTCAGTCTGTCCTGAAAGTAGATGAGAGAGGTAGCATGTTGTTGATGTTAGCTGGTTAACTTCAATTAACTCTAATCAGAAGCTTCCTTACATCTACAGTGTAAGTAATTGACACTTCTGATTTCTTAAGGAAGCCTAAAATATGCTAAACTTGGGCGTTTTCTTTGGTTTTGTGTATATTATCTGTCTCTCTTGTAACACAATATGGAAATGTTCCCTAATTCAAATGTGTGAATAAAGGCTTTCTTGTCATTTCTGTTTTCTGGGTTTTTTTAAAATGCATCTGTTACCAACAAAATGTGATCCTTTAAAGCTCTACTTATCATTTGGAAACTTATGTTAACAACAGAAAACTGCATGACAGGCTGAAAACCAAGAAGACAAATTAATGCATAAAGCTGATGTTTACGCCACTTTTTTCTAGCCCTAAGTTTAAGTTACAGGTTTGTTCCTGCTTTGTTGTAATGTCTTTTTAGGCAGAAATAACTCAAAGTTTCAGCTAATGTAATGGTAATTATTTATCTGTATATTGGTAATACTGAGTCTCTTCAAAATCTTACTAATTTTCACAAAAAGGGAAAATACCATCAGCTGCAGCACTCTGGGGGGCAAGGAAGAAGGTCAACAAGTAAAAGACACAGGCGCATGTCCAGGCTCTTTGTAATCATTCAGTTTAAAAGACACCAGATCCATTTGTGGCTGTTGTGGTATCTCTGCCACCTAGCTCCTGTTGAAATAAATGGGAGCTTGACCACTGTAGTGTTGACAGGAGGATAGATTTCTCTAGTGGTAAAATAGCAAATGGCAAAACAGTTTCTGTAGTCAGAATTTCAGTGGTAATGGATGCCAGCACACTACCACATGTATGCTCAGTTTGGTTAGAAACTGAGAAAAAAAAATTAAACTTGTTTTCTTCCTTTCTCTTTCTTTTTTTTTTAATGGCTAATTTTTTTTAGCAAGTACTGTAAAGGGTCTTTTCTGTGTTATCTCCTGTAAATAGGTGGTGGAGAAGTTGCTGTTTTATAAGCAAACAACAAAAATTGCACATAAGTTTTGGTGATGAGGGAGTAGTTGCAAGTTTTTTTTTATGCTGGTGTGAATCCAAAATTATTTTATTAAACTAAGTTCCCACGGAGCAAATTTAAACTGCCATGGTCTGACAGAAGGTGAAATCAGTGTTTTGGATGTAAATTTGTTAACTTACCAGAATGAGTGCTTATTCCTCTCATTTCTTGTGTGGTTTAAATCAAATCTGGATGTCTTCTCCTTTAAGTTAATGATGATGTTTTACTCGACTTCATGATGCTTGGGGGATGTTTGACATCATCTTCTTATTCACAGCGTCCTTTGATGGGGAGAAGCATGCCATCAATCTTCCTTCTGTAAACAGCGCATCGTTTGTCCTACGCTTCTTGGAGAAACTCTGCCACAGCCTGCAGTGTGATAATCTCTTCAGTAGCCAGCCTTTCAGCCCTTACATGGGATGTGCACATAGTCCTACGGAGTATGATAGGAACAAACCAGGTACTGTTAGACAACTGTTATTTTCAAGTGCTGATATTTTTGAGAAGTCTGGTGATTTTATGAAATGTGACTTTCAAATCTGTCTATGACGTGAATTGATGGAAATGAATATGCTTCAGTTCTTAGTGAATTGGTTCCAGTGCGGGAGTGCTTTGACAGGATGGGATAGCTCATACCACATGTGCAGAAATCATTTTGTTCAGCATGCTCCTCCTTGTAGGCAAGCCAGGAAACATATGTATTGTACCACTGTGATACTTCTAAAAGGACAAGCTCAAAACTTCACATTTCATTTGTTAAATTTATGTTCGGATCATAAAATAAACTTACAAAAAGATACTTACTGCCTTATGAGAAGGGGCTTGCCTTGAAAGGGAACTCAGTCTGGCCCTTCCCACATCGATAAAAAGTCCTTTCTTCCCTCTTTATTCACCTTACTCAGTGGCAGCTCCAAAAATTTTGTTCTACTACGTACAGTCCAGTCTTCTAGTAAAAAAGGTGGGTTCTGCAAGTGGCTGCTTATGATACTTTATATGAGTCCTGTATCTTTTTCTGCTGCACTGGGAGCGCAGAGTGAGGGGGGAAATGAAATGACTTGCGCAAGATCTCCCATCAGCTTGTTTGCAGGGCCTGGTATTACAAGTTGCAGCCCAAGGGTTAACAGGAGCCATCGCTGAGAAAACTTTGACATCAGGGCAATTTCAGAGAATTCATATTGGGTACGAAGCCTCCTCATAGTTTTCTGATAGCTGATTCTGTCTTCTGGATTTTGCTTTAGAAAATAAAATATTCTTTTTTCTTTTTCTTTTATTTTCCCTTTCTAACGGAGAAATGATGTTTATAATTCTGTCTGTCGTATGAAAGTCATTAGTTTTTAACTCTTTTCAGAAAAGTAGCCAGGGTCCAAGGTGGATTGGGTGATGACAGTATAAACTAAGCTGTACTTCAGCTTTGAAAGTTTGTGTCAAAATGGTTGAGTTTGTGTGACACAAGAAACTGAACTGTAACCTGGTGAACAGCTGATGCTTTTGTCCCTGGACTTTTGCCCTGAGCAGCTTTATGCTGGAATAATAAGTGGTGACTTTCCTCTTCACAGCAAAAGAAGAAATACCTGAAAACAGGAGTGCTAAACGATACTCTCAGGACTCTCCACCGTATACTGCTCCTCTTTCCCCTAAGCTTCCCAGAAATGATGCTCATCCATCTGAAGGTAATTACATTATGTCGGGATTATATATGAGGATAATTTATGGTTTCAGTATTTCCAGTCAAAAAGGATCGAGTTCAACATATGTGTCTGGTTTGTCTCTAGCCTTTGACAGGTCAGGGTGAAAGTATGTTAATTATTGATCACTGGCACAGATTTTGCACTTAAGGAAGATCTACTGCAAGTTCCAGCAGTCCTTCTCCTAAACCTGCTAGCCTTTTTTGTGAAGGGGCTCAGGCACATAGGTGCTGGATGAAACTTCCTGTCTATTTAGCAGAAAACCAATTGCCTTGAAATGGATTAGGAGATAAATTGGAAGCAACTCTAGGCTGGGGCCATTAAGTGAGTAAGGGTGTAGCTAGATGATACAATTCAGCTGAGTTTATGGCTAGCTGCCAGCCAAAGTTGTGCTGGTCCTGCTCTCCTTGCCTCCATGCAGTGGGTTCCAGGCCCCGCAGCTGGGTGGTGATCTGAACCAGTGAGCAAAAGCACAGAAAACATTTTGGTGAAGCAAAGAGTCCTTTGCAGTTTACTTTTTGGGACTGACTCACCGTGGACTAGGATGAGCCCAGGGAAGGGTTGAATAAAGTGCAGCCGTGGCCAGGGGAGCAGCAAAGCCTCCCCGTGGCAGCAGGCTGTTAGATTGATTTAGCTCACTGATGAATAGCACCTTTTCCTGCACTGCAGCTCAGCTGCAATAACTGAGCACATGTCTAGTCTTAGTCTGCCTCAGATGTAAAGTAAAGCGTCTAGGTTTAAATCTCAGTGAAAGCGACTTAGGAAAATGTGTGGTATTTTACTCTGCATTTGCTGCTTAACTGGTTAAGCTGTGCCAGCTTGTTGATGTTGACTTGTCCCGTCTGATACATACATACTTTCTTTTGCTGCAAGATACTTGCACAGCGTTTCCAAAGGGTTTTTTGAAATATGATGGGGTTTAGTTACTTCTTCCTTCATATTATTTTTTGTTGTTCTTCTTTTTTGGAGATCCTGGCATCATTCTGTGTCTATTAGCATCAGCGGAGCAGAATGATCTCTTTTTCTGTGCAGTTTAAAAAGTCATAGGACTACTGTTGAAGCATAAAGGATATAAGATTAAAATATTCAAAATGATAGTTTATTTTAAATGGTACATGTTATTATTTTATATATATGTAGCATATTGTAGCATATTTACCTCTTTGTATATAATAACAGCAGCAGGAAATACAGTTCTGCATTGATTATTGATTTCTGTGTCTTTCCAAAAGAAGTTCTGGCTTAATTCCACAGATATATTGTACACCTAAGTCAGATATTTCTGGTAGGTAACTTAATGAGTGTAGATCGCTTAATTATTGTTGGTTCAGTTGGAGCAAAACGAATGTTTGAGTAGATCTCCATTATCCTGTAAGAAATCTTCCTCAAAGTAAATGTGCATGCACATACTGCTTTTTAATCCTTGTTTGCTAATGGATCCCTTTTACAGATGAAGTTAGTGTACTCCTTCAAATACATTTTAAGATCAATAGTTCATTATAAAGTGCAGTTACTTGGATAAAAAAATAATAAAAATAAGTGTTCTGTCATGGTTTCAGAGGTTTGAATTTAGAGAATACTCTGTGCATTTCAAGAGGCAAAGTGTTTTCTAGTGTTGTGTGTTTCCCATTAGGGCAAAGTCCTCTGCTGAAAATCTGGAGGTAATTTTATAGCGGTCAGTCATGGGTTGGTTAGCAAGAAAGATCCTGCCCCCAAAAAGTTCTGGTTCCATTGAGACATAGTTGTTTTGAAATATCATTTGAAGGCAAAATGGAATAATTGTGGGAAAGGGTCTTTCAAACAGCTCATTTTCCCTCTGATCTGCTCAGGGATATATTTTGCAGATCTTGCTGTCTTTCCTGCTCACTAAGTTTCTTCTTAAAGTTATGAAAGATAAAGTGGGGGGTGGGGGAATAACTCAGTCTCCCTCCCCCTGAAAACAGAGTGTTCTTACTACTGCAGCCGATTACATCATTCCCATTATGTATGAGGCAGAACAACTGGCTTCTGATTGCCGGAGGAGCTTCAAGAAAACACAGTGTCTGATTCCTCCTAAGGCCTTCAGTGTTTAAGCAGTCTGTCATCCTTATATTTGAAACATAAGGCCTTTTATTGGCCTTTTATTAATCTACCCAGACATCAGGCATTCTGCAGTGGAACCTCCCGTCTTTTTCCATACCACCGTTCGCAACTGCTCAATAATGTCGAGGTGGGAGAAGTGTGTCATTCGTTGCTCCATGGATTTCACTGAATTTCACTGAATTTTTAGAGATGAAAGGGACCATATAGATCATCTAGTCCAACTCCCCTGCTGAAGCAGGATTGCTTAGAGCATGTTACTCAGGACTGCATCCAGGCGGGTCTTGAAAATCTCCAAAGAAGGGGACTCCACAACCTCCCTGGGCAGCCTGTTCCAGGGCTCTGTCACCCTCACCGTGAAGAAGTTTTTTCTCATATTCGAGTGGAACCTCTTATGTTCCAACTTGTGCCCGTTGCCCCTCGTCCTGTCACTGGGAACCACTGAAAAGAGTCTGGCTCCCTCCTCCTTCAACCCACCCTTGAGATACTTATAGGCATTGATAAGGTCTCCCCTCAGCCTTCTCTTCTCCAGACTAAAGAGTCCCAGCTCTCTCAGCCTTTCTTCATAAGGGAGATGCTCCAATCCTTGAATCATCTTTGTTGCCCTTCACTGGACTCTTTCCAGTAGTTCCCTATCCCTCTTGAATTGGGGAGCCCAGAACTGGATGCAATACTCCAGTTGTGGCCTCACCAGTGCAGAGTAGAGGGGGGAGAATGACTTCCCTCGACCTACTAGCCACACTCTTCCCTATGCAGCCCAGGATTCCGTTGGCCTTCCTGGCCACAAGAGCACACTGCTTCCTCATTGTCATTTTGCTGTCTACCAGGACTCCCAAGTCTTTCTCTTTGGAGCTTGGCTCCAGCAGGTCCACGCCTAACCTGTATTGGTGCCTGACATTCTTCTTGCCCAGGTGTAGCACCTTACATTTTTCCCTGTTGAACCTCATGAGGTTCTTCCTTGCCCAGCTCTCCAGCCTGTCAAGGTCTCGCTGGATGGCAGCACAGCCCGGAGGGTTGTGTCAGCCACCCCACCCAACTTGGTATCATCAGCAAACTTGCTGAGGATACACTCTGTCCCCTCGTCCAGGTCACTGATGAATATGTTGAACAGGACTGGACCAAGTATTGACCCCTGGGGGACACCACTGGTTACAGGCCTCCAGCTTGAACCTGCTCCATTGATCATTACCCTTTGGGTCCTGTCACACAGCCAGTTCTCAATCCACCTCACTGTCCCCTCATCCAGCCCACGCTTCCTTAGTTTCCCAATGGGGATGTTATGGGAGACAGTGTCAAAAGCCTTGCTGAAGTCAAGGTAGATGACATCTGCTGCCCTCCCCTCATCCAACCAACCAGTTATAGCATCATAGAAATCTATCAGATTGGTCAAGCATGATTTACCCTTGGTAAACCCATGTTGCCCACTTCCAATAACCCCCCGCTCTTCAGATTGCAGAGCTCCGTTTGCTAGATGCTGATTTTGAATCAGCTGTCGTACCGGTTGACACTTTTTGACAAGATTGCAGCTGCTTTTTGTTTGTAGAGAAGCTAGATGGATGGAAGGGAAGGTGGATTGGAAACTAGCTGCTGAACAGAAACACCTTCTCTAAAAGATGGTGGACCTGGGAAATACACCAGCTTTTCCACCTTGTGTATGTGAATTGAGAATTTACTGTAAGATAAATTCAAGTGCTGGTATCTTGGGAAAAAAAAAAGCAGAGTTGGTCTTTCCCAGCCCTATTTACTATTGCTTACTTCAGGATATATAACGTCAGAGAGAAATCTGGGATATAATTGGAATAAACACAACTAAATTCTTTTGCAACACAGGCAATTTTAAAAAATCTTCCTGTCTCCGGAAATGTTGACAAGGATTGCATAAAATTATTTTTAAAAAACCCTATATTTGGGACTTCTTTACTATAACTAAAAAAGGTTTTTTTTCTTAAGATGTTACGTGGAGTTGGCTGATATATGCTTAATAGTCTAGTTGAAGCTTTCTGCTAGGGAGTATTGTCTCCGTTATTTCTACCTTTCAAGACTTCTGAAATCTGAATCTACAGGTTCAGTCAGTTAAACTTTAGACTCCTTCATATAGCTTTGCTCTAACTATAAAGTATCACCTCTGCCTTTTGGTCTTGGACTGAGATTTCTGTTAGTGGTTTCATTCTCTACAGATCTGATTTCATTCTCTACAGACCCTGATTGGCTACCCTTTAATTTTATAGTGCTTATCATTGGCTACACCTCTTAAAGTCGCTCCGAAATTCTATTGGTTTGTCATTTTGGTAAGTTGCTGCAACTACTTCAAGCTGACAGACGTAAAGAAGTTAGTTTTCTTGTTTGATTGTTTTCTTGGAAACCCTCAGTAGCCTCTTTTTTGTTTTTGTGATTCAAATCTAACAAATCAGAAAGTTTTGCAGTGGTTGCTTTGAGAGCTGTATATGTGAAAGAGAGGGGCTTGTGTCCATGAAAGCTGCTTTATTCCACGACTATCAAGTTTAGTAAAAGATGTTACATCACCTTGCAGATCTCGCCTTACTGAATTCACTAAATAGGGAGATGGCTGTCTGAGTTGTTCCCTGTCAGGATTAATGCTGTCTGAAGATCAAAATGCACTTAACAGTTCTTCACTGCACTCCACTTTTAAACAGGTTTCATCAGAGAACCGAAGACCTCAAGAAGAAGTTGAAAACATGCTTGAGAAGCTCACTGGGTTTTTTAGGAAAATACTCTTCCTTTAGTTTTAATTGGGTATTCGCCCAAGAAATTCTTGAAAGTTGTCATATAAGAAGGGTAGTAAAAACTTTATTTCAGGAACTTGTTTTGCAGAACATACCAGTTTCTTATCCTGAAGAATATGCTGCTTCACTAACATATGTTTTATAACTTCACTAGAGTAATTTTCAAGATGGTAGTGTGGGGTTTACAGTTCTGTGAACCTGTTAGCTATATTTTCCAGCTCTTAACTCTCCTGCCAAAGCAACATTTGTTTCATACAGATTTGTACATCATGCTTCCAGCTTCTTTCTCGGGATAGATATTGGCCTGATGCAAACAGAGGGATACATATGATTGCTAGAAAATGGAGTGGGATTCTCACTGATTTGGGTGGTTTTTTTCCCCTCGTATAGCATATTTCTCTCAATCAGACCTGGATTCGGTTGACTGAGAGTGGAATTTTCAGTAATTAAGCAAACCTGGCTCCTGTCACGTGGCACAAGGAAAGGGACCCACTGAACTGTGCTTGTTGGCTTAGAAACCATATTGACAGGCTCTAAAAATTCACGAGTCTTCTAAGTGGGCATTGTTTGTGTTTTGCAGGGTAGAAATTAGCTGGTAAGCGATAAGAACTAAAAAGGGGAATGTTGTTATACTCCCTTCCTTAATGAGACTTCATTAACTGGTTCAGTCATTTACACTTATCTTTAGCTTTCCAGAGTCTGTGTTCGTAGACCCTGTCCTGTGTGAGGAGCCAACTGTATGTAGAAACAGTGTGGTGGTCAAAATGTGTTTCCTTAGTGTGCTGTACCTGGCACTTGCAGCCTTCTGTGACTTTGCCTGCAATTTGTTGAATTCTTAATGACAACCTCTGTGTCTGAGTGTATTGGAATCTATAGATGATAATTGTCCACTTGTTTTGTTTATGAAGTTAGTGACTCCCTCTGCTGTTTAGAACAAATTAAACAATTGCTAATTAACATGAGAGTTTTTACTTATATTAAAAATTTCTTGCCAGATAACACACTCGTAATGGTTAGCTTTTTGGGAGTATGTTTAAAATAAGATAATGAAAATGCTTGATGAAGATCGTTTGATATATCAATATTAACGTCAGACAAATTTAAACACACACACACACACACACACCCCCCCAAATTTCCTCTGTAACTTCCCTGTTCTTTACAAATACAACTGAAATGATTTTTGGAAGACTGCCTCAAACTTGACATATTAAATCTTTTGCTACAAAAAAAAAAAAGTTAAAAACGTGCAGTAAGAGCCCAGTGATTGCTTGAGGAAAGGGGACAAACATTCAGCAACAGTGACTGCCTCACAGGAGATTTGTTAGCAGGCTTACAATCTGTCATTATCTTCAGAAGAACATAGCAAGGAGTTAAATAACAAAGGTATGATGTCCATCACTTTGAACGTATCAATACTTGCTTTTTGTGTAGCAGAAACATTACCTATAGAGGAAAACAGCACTTCCAAAGAACACCGATTTTCTGAGGACTCTATGGATTCTGCACTTAATTCTGTAAATCCTTCAAGCCCCACCCGTCGAAATTCCACGGAATATCGTACTTCAGGGAGTGCAGCATATTACAGAAATTCCCTTCAGCCAGTGACTGCTACCTCAAATTCAGCCCCAATCCTGCGCAGGCTGTCCCTGAGCTCTGCTGGGAGCAGTGGATACTATGAAGTTAGTAGGAATCGAATACAGAGGCGGATTGAAGGTATGCTATATAACTAAGCTTTCCAAAGTATATAACTGCTTTTATTGACGTACAAAGTCCGAGAGTTATGAATAAAGAAGTTCTTTGCTATAGAAAAGCTTGAGTATGGAGTGAAATGTTGTGCTGTTGCCAAGCATGTCAGGCTTGCTAAACGTAACTGCAAAAGCAGAGCTGAAGCCTGTTAGAACTAATACTGCGATGCAGGCCGGGGGCGAGGAGGTCCTGCCTCCTGCACCTTCCTCTCACTGCTGTTATGGACCCTGCGGCAGGCCAGACCGAGGAGGGCTGATTATATGCAGCTCACTTCCTGAGCATCTTACCAACTATTGCTGTGTCGCTGAAATACAGGGATAGGGTTTCCTCCTGTCCCCCTCTCCGTCGGCACAGCTTAGCTTGCCTTTGCCACATTCCCAATTGATGGTGTCTGGGGACCCAGGAGGCAAGTACAAGTTGAATTAATCACTCTAGGTATGTCGTAGTGCTAATGTTTATGCTGCTGTAAATATTTGCAGTTATATAAGGCATTTAAAGACAAATGGAACAGTTCAATATTATTTGGAGGAAAAGAAAACGTCTTTCATTCAATATGTTGCAAAGAATGCATAATAAAAGCCGCATGCTAGTATTAAGAATGTCTTATGTAAAATGAAATGTCTTATCTCTGTATAGGCTAGTGATATTTCTTCCTTTCACAATATTTTTATACTTAAAGCTGCAAGTTCCACAACTGGACCAGATCTGAATTCACTGAAAAGGGAACCTTCAAGAATATTGAATAAGGATCCTTCCACCTGGTCAATAGAGGAAGTAATGCGTTTTGTGAAGGAAGCTGATCCACAGGCACTAGCTCCACATGCAGAACTCTTTAGGAGACATGTATGATACATATCTATTCTGTTCTAGTAGATTGTGTGTTGTGTTAATTTCTTAAAATACAGCTTTCATGTCTATCACTGTTTGCAATTGAAGGTAGAATAAACTCTACTACCCTCTTCCTTCTCACTGTGCTTTTATATGGTGGATTGGTCAGCAAAGAGCTGCTTTCTTGTTTCATTGTATATAAGGCCCTCCAAAAAGAGGCTGGCTTTCTCTTTAGTAGTATTTCACCCTTGTTCTGCACCAGCTCCTACGAACAGTTAAATCTCAGAGTAAGCTGGATTGGAAGGAAAACTCAAAATAACTTTTAACGGAGCTTCCTGTCTTATGTTTTATTCTTAGTTGTATAAAAAGACTAAATGTCACTTGTTTTGTCAGGTTTATGTTTAAAAAAAATAAGACAGAGTGGTTTTCTTCATGGTGTTTTAAGGAACTAATTGCCTGTCTACAGTACGTAATGCTACTAAGAGCTTAGGACTGTCACATTTCAGCAGCTTCTCAACCAGGCAGTTGAAACCTGACGAAGTTGTCCTTGGTCTTGATCCTAACAATCTGTCTAGTTTAACCAGGACATAGATCTGTCTTATTTCACAGATTTAGATGGTCTGTAACCCCTTCCTCCGTCTGACTGTTTGCATGCGCATGCCAGAATCCTCCCACAGCTGTGTTCAAGGTTCAGCGCAAGGCCTCAGTGCTCGGATCATTTAGTCACTAACTGCACAGACCTTCCTTTGCAATTTTTTGGGGTTTTTTTTTTGTTTGTTTTTCTTTTTCTCTTGACCCATTCACTTTTTTCCCTTGGCTGGTACCTAATTTTGAGGGCTGTTTGGTCAGTTTCTTTTACTTACTATAATTTTCTTTAGCATCTTAAAAACCTTAATGACACATTAAAAGACCTAAAATTAAATTTCAGAGGCCATCTGTAAATATCAAGTCATACTAAGCTACTGTTTTATATATAGTAGATAGTTTTTTATTGCAGTATAAACAAGTATAATATACTTTTCAGTTTTCACCATGCAGCTTGTTAAAGTAGTTGTACGTTGTGTTTTTTCTCTCTTCTGCAGGAAATTGATGGGAAGGCACTACTTTTACTGAGGAGTGATATGATAATGAAATATATGGGACTGAAGCTGGGGCCTGCCCTAAAGTTGTGCTACCACATTGAAAGACTTAAACAAGGAAAGTATTAGCCAGTGGGGACACCACAAATATGTGTGTTCGTATCACACTAAGCTCTCAGGTTCACAGCCATCGCCTTTATTTGAAAATATTTTGCTGATATAAATCACCTTTATTTTTTGAAAGTGCTCTCAAAATGTTGAAAAGACATTCAGGACAAAGAGGGGGTGGAGAATCTGTATTACATTCTAGTATTTTGTGAACTATTTCAGAAAGTTTGCAGGGAAGGACAGTTGATCATACTGGGGGCAGGCAGTTCGGGTAACAGTGCTCTCCGAATCCTGGAAAGTGTGTTCTGTTACAGACTTCAGCTAATGTGTTCATATTCAGAACCAAAACAGCTGAATTCCAAAGGAAAATAATAAAACAAACCAGCATCAGGTGCTAATAATTTTTACAGGGGTGGCTGTAAACTTTTATATTGCAAGAAAAATTAAAAAAAAATAAAAATCTCATCTCAGTAGTGAATACTGTGTCTGATCCTCCGGCACAGTAATACTCTAGTATATTATTCTAGATTATTCTTCCTAGATTTCCATAAAGGGAATAGCCATATGAATTGGTCATGGGTGATGGAGGTGTGGGGAAGGAAGGGTTATGGAGGAGAGGGCTTAATACAGATGTAGGCTTTTATAAAGTGTGATTATCAGTCCTTTGGTAAGTTATGAGGACAAATGTACCATATATTGTCAATTTATGCAGGCAATAAATGTTTCTGTTTCATGGAAGGGCATATTGGCTGTATAAACAGCCATTTCTGGGACAGACTGATTTAACTGGAATAACGCATCCACATTTTAAACATTCCCTCTTTTTGCTAAGTTTGGCATGAATATGCGTGTTCATGCTTTTTATATATACACGCGTATGTGTTGGGGAAATACATACTATATATATATAAAATATACATACACACTGTACATATGTATTCAGTTTTTTAATGTGTACTTTGCACTGTGCCAGAGAGAACTGTACAATTTCGTGTTGTTTTTTTTACCAGTAAATTTACTTGTGTACTACTTTCATATTCATTAGCACCTGTTTAATTTGTTGTCCATTCTTGGAGTCAGAAGGTGACAAACAATCAAAGGGTGGCTTTACTCATACAGGTGAGATCCCTGTACTATGCAATACTCTTGGTTATTCATCCCTTAACTCCAAACCATGTATTCTGGTGTATTTCTGGAAAGACACATTTGGTTCCAATGTTTTGGGCTTATAATTCCTATAAGGGAGTGCTACTATGTAACCGATAAGCTTTTTTGGGGGTAAAATTGGGGCTGTTTGTATAAGCTGCAAAAATGAGTGGTGATAATAAAGCAGTTTATTATCACTGCGAATTGTAATATACATCAGGGACAAGAAAATATACTTTGTGTGTAGGAAACTGAATGTACTGTATGTAATAGTGCAAGTGATAAAAGCTATTTGCTAGGGAAGGTGTAGTCCTAAAATGGTAGGGTTTATTATATTTCTTACTGCCTTTTTATATGAAAGCATATAGTATAAATGTATTTTTTACAAATTCCTTTTCTGGAAATGCCTTGCTTTGCCAATAGTCTGATCCTCAGGTTTCAGCAGAGATACTGCTGCAAAATAATAAATTTTGTGGCTCACAAGTGTCAGAAGTATTTTTTGTTAGTTTAAGTGACTGCAATGCAATTTTAATTTGGCAAGTCACTTGGACTTTGAGAATTGTTTTTATTATTATATCATTAGACATTTGACACTAAAGGTTATCTGTATTGATTTGTTTTGCATATCTTTTGTGGTGCATGTATGCTTAGATGAATAATACAGGCATGCTCTTTATAGTAAGAAAAGGTCAGAGCATTGATTGGAGAAACAGAATATTTTCTCTTTGTGTTTGGAAAATACTGACTTGATTGTTGGTGGAACTGTATGAAAGTTAGTTATATATTGAGGAAAACATCATGCCCCACATGTTCAGTATGTTGTTGATACCTAATTTGTTCCATGCTTTATATGCGGAATTTCAGAGTTCCTTAGCATAAAAAGATCTCATATGATTTAAGCAGAAGTAATTGAGTGAAAACAGTTTTAATTTTTTGCATTGCCATTGCCATAAGAAAAACAAAGATGTTTAAATTTTCTGTTTGGCCTTTATGGAATAACACTTTTGTACATGGCAGTATGCTGGGTATAAATACTTGTTCGAGGCTTTCTCTGCACCCGTGTGCACAGGGA